>JAUZST010008765.1:0-13382 GCA_034779995.1 Parotocinclus haroldoi
TTGGTTCCTCCCAAGGTTTCTTCCTACCATTTTGGGGAGTTTTTCCTTTCCACTGTCGCCCTGGGTTTGCTCAACTTAGGATTGGCCTTTTAGATCATGTATTACTGTAAAGCTGCTTTGAGATGATGCTACGTTGTAAAAAGCGCTATAGAAATAAAATAGAATTGAATTGAATTCATTTATTTCATGCGAAAGAAAGAAAAAGAATCTGAACATACAGTATCTCTAAAGTCAGAGCATCTTTGATGTCTCTAATAAATAATTTGCTAAAGCATTGACATCCCAGGAAATGATGTAATCTCGCAGGCAGCGTATGTTTCTCTAAGATCTTAATGTACTTTTCTGCATTAATGCTGCTCCACAAAGGCGAAAATAATCTTCACCAAGGGCCGTGACTAGTCCCCGTACCATTTGTTCTTCCAAAAAAGATGTGGAATACTGATTTGTTTCCCCGTTTCTATGGTGACGGGCCATCCTAAATGCCTCCAAACAGAGAAGAGGGCGGAGCTTCTTAACACGAGGCTTCTTTCTTTATACAGTAAAGTTTTAAGTGGTATTTGTGAACGTAACTGTGTATTGTAGAGCTTGATAAAGTTGTTTTTTGTTGTTCCCTGCCAATACAGGCCAGTTAAAACAAGGACAAATAGACTGGCAAATAGCCGGGCTGAACCCCGGACCCGCGGCTCGTGTAGCTCCTTTTTAAGTCGGCGGCCGGAGGGGTCGCCTCCTGATCTTGGCCGCTAGAGGATCCCAAATGGCACCGACCCTGATCCTCGGCCGCAAAGGGCAGCCCTCCGGATCCTCGGCCATCGAAGACCTCTGGAGAGCCGTCCTTATTGTTTCTCCCCCTTTATGTCCATTTATTTTCTTTTTGTTCAGACTGTTTGTAGTTTTTGTTTTCTTTCGTTATTTGGGCGTGTTCGCGCTATCCCGGCTCCCTAGGCACCGTTGCTTGGACCCCGGCATCGAAGCCTGTTTGTGGACCCTCTGGCGCGGAGCCGTTATGGTGGTACCGCGGCCCCCCGCCGCCTCGCGGACCCTCGTCGCTCCAGCATGTCCGCGGACCCCTGGGACCCTGTCGCCTGTGAACTCGGCTCTACAGCTGCACAGCGGATCTCCAGCATCCAGGCAGTTCGCGGACCCCTGGCCCATTGTACGTGTGGGTCCCTTGGTCTCCACCACGGGACTCTGGACTTGGAGCTTGAAAGCCCTCACCGGACTCGCGTGTGGGACCCTTTTCACCTATCATTTTAAATGCCTGACCTATGTGTGTTCTGTTTAATAAATGTTCCTTTGTTTTCCCTTATTCGTCGTCTGTCTGTGGATACTGCATTACGGGCTTCCAAAAACCCGATAGGGATCCTGGGGACTTAGCGAGACCAGGAATGGCGAGATCTCCGGGATGCCCTATCGTAACACTGATACATGCTTATTTTTAACTTAAGCTTTGTCTTTATTTATCGTTTTATACCTGCATTAAAATAACTTGCACTTTACTTTTTTCATTGGACCTGTTACAACAACAATCAAGAATCTGAACCTAAAAATCATATATATATATATATATATATATATATATGAAATTCAACATGACATTTTATGTAGAAATATCCTAAAATGCACAAGGCATGTAATGGGATATTATAAATAAATATGATATGAATAAATAAACAAAATAAAGCATAAGGAAGGTTAGACTTTAGTTATAATAACAATCTGATGATTGAGTATTCATTTCACAAAACATAACGATCTCTATTTAGCGATAGGCACTGCTAATTGATTTTGCTCTAATTGGCAATCAGAGAAGGAAGTGTGTGTGTGTGTGTGTGTGTGTTTGTGTGTGTGTATACGTGTGTGAGAGTGTTACTTCACGGGGGGAGAAGGTGCCTTAGGTGGTCGCTAATGATGATAATAATGGAGATGTTTTCTTCCCAAGATGCCTGCGATCCAACCACATTTCTGACTGCTAGCGCTTTTATTTTGAAAGAAGGTGCACTTGGAGCATCTATTCAATTAACGGGAAACAGCAAGTCCCGCTTCCCTGGTACGAGAGGCTGACACAGACATGGCAGGTTGCTGTAAACACACACACACACACACACACACACACGCTCTCATATAAAATCCTGTGCTTGTTAGGAAGAAAGTCTAATAAATTATGTACAGTCGGATCGAGGGGGTTTATAGTGCAATAAACAAAGACAAGTTTACAACACAAATACACAACATGCGTGCAAAAGTTTTGGCACAACCCTGCTCAAATGGAATGGTGTGTTGATTTTATTCATTCATTCCTCCTTTTCCATACTTGTTTAATCCGGTTCAAGGTTTTGTTGTTAAATATTCTCATCCAAATGAACCCTCACTCACTCACTCGCTCACACTGGACCATTTTAGAGATCCCACTTGACCTAACACGTGGCTTTCTGAATTCATATTAAAAAAATTAATAATTTAAAAATATTAATTGTTATAGAGGCACAGCAAGAAGGTCCCGGGCTCAATCCCAGGGTGGGGCGTCTGGGTCCTTTCTGTGTGGAGTCTGTATGTTCTCCCTGTGTCTACGTGGGTTTACTCTGGGTACTCTGGTTTCCCCCCACAAGGGGGTCCAAAGATGAGTATTAGGTTAATCGCTGTCTCTAAAGTGGCCCTTAGTTTGTATGTGCGTGTCTGTGCGTGTGCCCTAATGATGCCCATCTAGGCTTGTTCCTGCCCAGAGGGCAGGTGGGCACCGGCTAGCCCGCGGCCCCATGTGGATTAAGCGAAAAATAATGATTGGATGTTATGAGATGTGGTAGGACCCAAGGATGCGGGATAGATGGAATCCCACGACTTATAATAATAGGGAAATAATATAGAAAAACTAAAAGGGGAAGAAGAGCAGAGCGAAAGGCTCCTAAACACAAAGAAACAAAAGGATGAAATGGCGCACCGCTTGTGTTGCGTTCCGATTGGGACCAACAAACTGATCGCAAGGGGGCGCCTAACCGCCAACGGGGCAGGAGCGCCTAACCGCCAACGGGGCAGGCGTGCAGAGAGCACAGTTTGGGACGTCTCTTAAGTGGTGAGGCACGGAGGTAGTCCGAACGCCAGAGGGCGAGTGTTAGCCCGAGCGGGGGCGATTGAATTGCCGAAGATGCCGAAGCGTCAAAAATCGAGCATATGAGCTCACGCCGAATGACGACGACCTGGCCCCGAACAGCGCTAAAACCCGCACCTAAATAGCAGGAGAAGCAGATGTTCGTAATTAGGTGGTAATTGGGTCACTGGATATAAACCACCTCACCGATTGCTCTGTAATGGCCACCAGCACCCACAGTCATAGATAAACACTAAACACAGATGAGACAGACAGTACCAACTCAAAGCCTGACCCAGGACACCACCACCAAACAGACTAGATTCAAGTCACGGCCACCATCGATTAATGATAATACGCCACACACAGTCTCGAACCAGGAACCCTGTTGAAACAGAGAAGTCTTAAATAAGCAACCCTTTGGAATCGGTACACAATCCAGCTGAAATGTTAGATATAAATTTAGCACTTAAATTCAGAGACAATTCAAAAGACAATCCTGTCAAGTTGCTCAATAGTCATTTATCATGTTTTATGCTAAATTTAATGAGCTCGGGTAGCTTAAGTTACCCTTACCAAAGATTACCCTGGGACGCTACGCCAAATTGACATAGTAATAACCAAATATCTCATTGTATCATTCATCACTGAATATTACAAACTAGAAATATTTAATCCACTCTCTGGAATTTATATCATCATTGACCTACAGAAGGCTTCAAACTTAAAACATACTCAGTATTCACATACAGTATATTCATTTGTTTATTAATTAAACTACACATTTAAGAAAGTTTCATGTTAACGAAACCCTAATTAGTCGTTTTATTCCACTTGTGTCCCTTATCTCACCCATTCTAGGTACATTCTTAGATCAAAACGAACTGTTAGTGAACTGCACAAGCAAAAAACTTTTGTTGAGGTTTGTCTATCAATCTGGCTCATCTACATTGTGTGTTTTCTGCCTCACCATGGTCTTCTCAGATAATCTCAAAGGTTTTATGAGCTCTCAGAGCTTAAAAGAGCATACCGGAATATCTGATGATTAAGTTTATGAGCAATATTACACGATGTTACCAGTTAAAAATGATGATGCTGACGGTTTTACCTTCACAAACTGATCTAATGTGCTTCTGTATGCCCCGGGGAGTCTTAAGAAACAGTTTACTTTTATTCTCTCTGTTTCATCAAATAGCGGTCAGGTCTGGACGTTCCTCCTTGTTCATTGGATTTGATTTTTGTTTTCTGGCCCAGGATTCCTCCGTTGTCGCTGATCCTATAAAAGAAAAGAGAACAAAACTAAAACGACGCATATTTCCCTTTACTGGAATTGCTTTTTTTCCATTTATACTGGGTGCTTCTTGTACTTATGGGATGAAAATGAATTCATGCCAGACCCTGCAGTGATCATCACCACAATCTCACAACTCCAAATCTTAGTAAATATTCTTCTTCTTATTTTAAGCAAAACAAATAGACTAATGCACTAAAAAGAAAGGTTTATTAACCTGTTATCTGATCAGACGTCCTTTAGGAGGGATCACTTTGTTCCAAAGGTTGTTTTATGCTTGTGCGGTCCACTAACAGTTCGTTTTGATCTAAGAATAAAACCCGAATGGGCAGGAGAGGGGGAAAAAAGTGGAATGAAATTACAAGCTTTCACCTCGGGGGCAATTTCTCCGTCTGGCACTGATTTAAAATTGTGATTTTATGCAAATACCTGCTTTTTATCCTACACAGATCCGACGTTGTTTTCTCCTCCATTTCAGCAAGCTAACGTCAATCAAACGACGAGACGTTACGACACAGAGATGATCTGATTATCAAAGCAGACACAGAGCCTCTCTGTTCCGACCTTTCCGCAAAACAAAGACGCTTTGTGCGTTCAGATGGAGTACAACAGACATACGGGGGAGGGGGGGGGGGAGTTCAAAGCGCCGAGGTGTAATTTAGATTGCTGGAATCCATTAAGCAGAACATGGAACAGGGACAGAAGACATGTCATGAGCAGGGAGTCACGCTCTCGCTGAATATTTTGTTATATATGCCTTCGGTGTGTTTGTTTTCTGATTTCAACTTTTCATCTCGTGGGTGTCAATTAACAGGTGAGAATTTGGAATACTTGTCATAACAATGGTTCTTCTTCAGCATGCCTGCGCCTCCGAACACACTTTCTGCATCAGCGGCAGCATGCATGTGTTCTGTCTGATCTTACGCAGTCTTAGACGTGGGTTTGATCAAACGTGAATAATAATGGGTTTTTTTTGTTTTTTTTTGGGGGGGGGGGGGTGCAGTGTTTGTGCCACACGGCTCCGGGGGGTAGGTGTACTGGTCATTTTTAATTGCTGTATTGCTGTAAACGGATGAATGGGTTCGGGTGAGCAATGCAGTGTACCAGACTGGAACTCAGATGTGGATGAAGCAGTTCCTGAGATGGTGGGATCTTCGAAACTTTTTAAATTAGGACTTTACCGCTGATTATCGTTTACATTTATGTCATTTAGCGGACACCCTTATCCACAGCGACTCACAACTGATTCAGTCTTACGAAAAAACTTACAGCGTACCGCAAAAGCATCTACTATGTCATCAAGAGAGGTTTGACACTCTGAAAGCATAAAACTTATTTCCAACACTTTTTAACCCAGTAACTGCCACATTTTTTTCCAAACATTTTTGACTTTTTTTTCTCTCCGCCTACATCCCGTCCCATCCCATCAGTAGGTGAGTTAAAGCACCCGATCCGCAAATGGGGATCATGGTTTTTAATGGGTTAAAGTTCAGCATAATGCATTCTACTCCCAAAAGTAGCTGTATAAAACTGACCTGTTCTGTCCCACTCTATTGTCACTCCATTGTACATGATTGGACTGTGGCGGACTAGAGGTTAAGGTACTAGACTATGGACCAGAAGGTCCAGGGTTCAAATCCTACCCCTGCCAAGCTGCCACTGTTGAGTTCTTGAGCGAATCCCTTAAGCCACGGTTGCTTGGATTATAAGATTTTATCAGTGATTCACTCTGGATAGAACCGTCTGCTAAATGCTATAAATGTAAAAGATCATTTCCCTATTGTCACAATGGGTTAAAAAAGAAGACAATTCACCTCCTCAGGGTCAGAGACAAATAGAGTCTTACTATCCAAGCTATTGTGGGTTAAGGGCCTTGCTCAGGTACCCAATTGTGGCAGAGGAGGGATTTGAACCCTGGACCTTTAAGACCTTAACCACTGGTCCACCACATCTCCTCATGAAAAGTGTATTCGCGAAACGAATTGAAACACAGCTATCTAAAGTTTATCTAAGTCTATCGAAGTTTAAACCAGACATAACAAGCCACATAAATGAACGAAGAAACGTGATATTGTGTTATTTCTAATTAATATACACAAATAAAATTAAATGTTTTTGAAAATGTGTTAATTTGATGACGTGACGGTTATGGGAAATACCGTGGAGTAAATATTCAGGACTTTATTTACACATTCATACTGGGTCGATTTAGAGCGACCAATGAGCTATTTTAATATAATGAACAAATAATAAGTAAATACATATGTAAGCATAGCAATGCAGATCTCTTACCGCAGTGTACTCCTGTACCACCAGTTCTGGTGTGGGTCCCATCACCATGTAGAAGTCGAGGATTCCTCCAATTGTGCGGTAAGTAAGAGCGGGTGTGGGCTGCATTGTTACATCTGGATCATAATAATAATAATAATAAGGAGAAGAAGAAGAAGAAGAGGAAGAAGATACATGTTCTCGAGTATCAATTAAAACAGTTATTATAAAGTACCATAGGTACCTATTCCAAAATCATCAGTTCCAAAATAAGGGCGAAGTTTTCCACATTCATATAATTTCAAATAACAGTTTAGGTACCAACTTCAAAAGAAATGCTAGCCTTACGGTGCTCTAAAGGTACCAATTTCAGTTCCAGCACTTAATGTATCAGTTCAAACTATTTTCACGATCAACTGCACCACTTCCCTAGTACCACAGGTACCGGTTCTAGTACCAACAGGGGGTTCCAGATCCTGTGGCACAGAGGTTCAGTTTGAACTGTATCAGATTCTACAAATATTTAGTTGTAGCAGATAAAATAGAGCTTAAAAACAATGCGTGTGAGTGTGTGTGTGTGTGTGTGTGTGTCTCACCCATGGCGTTGCTGTTGAGCAGCAGGATTCCGTGAGCGTCTGAGTTTGGTTCCAGTCCCATATAGAAGGGTTGAAGACCATAACAGTTCATCTTATACTGCAGAGACAAGAAGAATCAGGCAGCATGAGTTCTCGTGTTAGCTAGCACAGCCGCCTTTACTTACTTATTTTAGCATTTATTGGTCCATCTTTACCTAAAACTACAATTTCAGTCTTATTTAAATTAAATACTGAAACCAATTTCCAGTTTCTAGTCCTTCTATCACATTTGCAGTAATAATGTATCTGTATTTGACTCTTTAACTTTTTATTTCTTTTTATTCTCTCGTTTTTCTCGGTTTCTGCATTGAGCTCTCTGTGTTGTTGTTACTTTTATTATGATGATGTGTTCTATAATCACTGTGTTATTTATTTTAATATGATGCTGTGTTCTATAATCACTGTGTTATTTATTTTAATATGATGCTGTGTTCTATAATCACTGTGTTATTTATTTTATTATGATATCACTGTGTTATGTGAGTTCTCTGTGTTGCTACTTTTTAATATGTTTCGCCACCGCCTTGTCCCAGGTTTCCCCTTGACCCCGACCAGGATTATGGGAATGTTTGAATGAATGAACGCTGTATTCCTTTTATTTCTGTTTCTTCAGTTCTCTGTGTTGTTACATGTACTATGTTGTGTTTAGTATATTTGTTGTATCTTTTTAAATGCCGCTATTTTCTTCTTATTGCTTATGTTTTGTACTTTGTGCTGCTGACTTTACTGTGGTTCTGTGTTCCCTGTGCTTTCTGTGCTCTGGGTTTTCGGGTACATTTACCCCTGGGGGTTGATCTTTAGCGAACATGCCCCATGTGTGCCAGTCCATGTCTTGTCTGTAGGTGGCGTGTTCAGTCTCTCCAAAGCCGTAGATGTATTGTGAGGGGAGTCGAGTGGAAACTTGGATAAACATGTCTGAGAAGGTGAAGCCAGGAGCCACTGAATTCCATCTGTAAGAAAACAACAAGAAACCAATTTGAGGTCATTGAGATTTTAAGTATGCAACAGTATTTCATATTGAGTAAAAGGTGACAGCAATTTCATCTCATTCATTTGAAATGAATTGATTTTTATCCACTGTGGCCATTTTTGTATAGTAATAGTATAGTATTTTTTGTATATATATATATATATATATATATATATATATATATATGTCAGGAATCCCAATTCCGTCTCTCTCTCTCCCTCGCTCGCTCAGCCCCTCCTTCATTTCAGCTCTGCCTTTTCCTCTGTACGGGTGCGAAGTATTGTTCGATTTGCCGACATACCGAGCGTTAATCTTTGTGATTCTTCCTGTTCCCTATTATCAGTGTGATTCCCGATCTCTGTGTTCGTTCAGCGTTGGGTGAGTGTGTGTACGATTGTTTAGTATCTAGGTTGTGTTTGTTTCATTACCTCGCGTGTTCCCTTACACGCTCCCCCTTCTCCTCTCCCCCTTCCTCTCAGTGTTTGGCTCCCTTCGTGTTTAGCGTGTGCTTCATTGGTCCGCGTCCCTTTTTTGTCGCTCCAGTGTTTGTTTGAGTTCTCTCCCTGTTTCCCTCACTCCTGCTCCCTTCCCTGTATCGCCGTTTATCAGGTGGTTAGTTTTCGACCGGCTGGGGCTGAGTTAGGTCTTACCCTAGCCCGTCCCTCCGGTGCGCCCCCACCTGTGTCTGTCTGTCCTTGTTTGTTTGGTGTTAGTACTAACATTTCCTGCTTTAGTATTAACATCTCTGCTGTCGGTGAACTAACGCTCTTTCTCCATCTTTCCACTAACCATCCTGCTATCTCCCTCCCCTTCTCTCCTTCCTCGCTCGGTTCCGTCGGTGGCAGCCCCGTACAGTTCACCGACTATCCCTACTCTCGTTTCTCCTTTTCCTGTTCCTGCTTTCCCTGGCTGTTCCCGTTCCAGTTTTCCTTTCCCGCTGGCATTCCAGTTTGTCCCGATATTGTTTTTGCTCGTGGTGTTCTCTGCTTCTTTGTTCACCCAGGTCCCAGTCTCCATCCTGGTCACAGCTTCCACCCGCTCCCTACCGACTCCGACCTCCACCGTCTCACACACACACACACACACCCTGCCCCCTCGTTCATTTGTTCCATAAACCTCCCGTTGTTCTGCATCCTCGTCTCCGTTTCGCTCTTTCTACCGCTCGTGGCAGTATAGTAATATATATATATATATATACCCCCTATATATTATAGTATGGCTGTAGCAATAATAATGCATACATCATTCTATTGTCAATTAAATATTACCATTTGAAACCCTTTTTTAATTACTCATTGACCTGCACTCTATTAATAAAGGTTAATCGTCGGTCGTTACTTCACTCACATGATGGTTCCTGTGCTCTTCCTGATCACCTGGATACCAAATGGTTGCTGGGAGATGCTTACAGTGTACATCCTCTTCTCCTCGTCTATCTCTGGTTCAGATGGCAAGTCCAAAGGAACAGGGACTTCATAGCGCTTATTAGCTGGATCATAGATCTGAATGGAATAATAACAATGTTAGCAACAACAATAGTAATAACAGTAATGCTACCGGTGCTACTACCACAGTATAAAAGTACTACTGCAACTATTATTTCCTTATACCAGCAGTATTGCTTGTAATATTTAAACATTACTGTTACGCTTATGTTCATAGTCTTAGCCATGCTTCTGAAACGGCTGCCATGTTGAAGGATTTTGCACCTTGAAGCGGAGCGAGTGGGCACTCAGGTAGGTGATTTCCACCTGCAGCGTGTCGATGTCTTTGGACAGAGGTCGTGCGCTGGGGTAGTTATTATTGCGTCTGATGGTAACGCTCCACCCACCGGGGGTCTCCTGAGGAGGGTCGGCGTTGTAGCCATAATCGCTGGGAAAATAGCACCAGGGCACTTTATTCAGGTTCGAGGGCTGCGGGTAAACACAGGACAGATGGCAGATGAGTAATGTCTTTAAACAAGAGTAACTTCATCAGCTGTTTGTTGACGGTGCAGCTATTGTAAAAAATGTAAATACTGTATGTGCAGTGAGGGGGCACCCCCGGTCTGGGTTTGTGACAAGCAGATTGATCTGGATTTAATGGTGCCAGGACGTCTCAGTGCTCATCAGGGTCAAGGCTGGGTCTGTGGGGTTGTCACATGACCAGAACAGGGGTGCCCCCCTGCAGTACAGCCTGTCAACATCGGTATCATTCTGAAATATAAATGAATATTCAAATTCATAGCAAAAATAAGTAGATGTGAATGAAATGGCGACTTTTTATTTTCTTTAAATGTTTACTTGTAGTTATAAAATGCCAATTTAAAGTTGTGTATTTTGTTTATTTTTGTTTATTAACAAAAAAAAAATTATTATTATCATTGTAAGATGACAAAACAAAAACAACAACAAATAATAATAAGAATAATAATATTAAGAAGAAGAAGAAAATAATAATAATAATAAGAAGAAGAAATTAAATATAATAATACATGTATTATTATTATTGTTATTATTAATATTAATAACAATAATAATAATAATAATAATAATAATCTTTTTTATATGATTAAAAATACTTTTTTATTAAATAATCTGTTGACTTTCCAACTTTAATTGTACTTTAATAACTGTCATTTTAATCAACCGTTTGATTCATATTCATTTATATCTTCATATATGTTACGTCTTTCTTTTTTTTCTTTTAGTTTATGTCATTAGGGATTACTTTTGTGACCCCATCATAGTCCCCTCACCTCCCAGATGCAGCCTCTGGCGACGCAGAGCTGCTCGTTGCTGTTTTCTTCAGGGTAGCAATCGAACCTCTCAAAATCATTGAGAACCGCTGTGCTCCATGCGAGGGTGTAAGATTTCCCCAAACCCAGCTCCAGACTCTTCAGGTGTAGCACCTACAGTACAGAAAGGTTTCATCATTATGGCATTGTTTATTCCTCATGATAAAACTCTATAGAATATATTCTTCTGCTTTAATCTGTACTTTAATACTATTATTATTATTACTACAATGAATCCTGCTCCACTATTTCAACTTCTCAACATCCCAACCCCCACACAGGGGGCAGGAGCCAATCTTCGGCCCTAAAACTAGTTGTTATCAACACTACCTGTCCTGCTATCCGGACGCCTGCCATTCGTTTTCACTGGTATGCTCCAGTCCTTTCTTTTCAAGATGCTGAGAAAGTGGTTGATGCATTTTGACCCGTGAGGTTGGATTACTGTAACGCTTTACTCTCTGAACGCTCCAATAAATCTCAAAATAAACTTTAACTGGTAGAGAACGCAGCAGCTCGAGTGCTAACTAGAACTAGGGAAAAGTGATCATATCAGTCCAGTTCTGTCGTCTCTACGCTGGTTACCGGTTAGATTTCGCGTTGATTATTAAATACTTCTTGTAACTTATAAAGCTCTACACATTATCTGAGTGAACTCTTAGAATCACAGGGAGCAGGACTTCTTTTAGTTCCTAGAATTAAAAAAGTCACAGCGGGGGGAGGGGGGGCAGCTTTCTCATATTTGGCCCCCCAGCTATTTAATAAACTTCCTACTTTAGTCAGAGATTCAGACTCTCTCCAAATTTCTCTCCAAGTCTAGGCTAAAAACATTCTTAATTACTCAGGCTTTTGGTTAGATTTAGGCTAAGCTCATGGCTCAAGTTAATGGGGCCAGAGTCTGAGGTCATGTCTGGCCTGCCTGCCTTGTCATGCCCTGACCTTTGGCCAGGAGTGTCTGGTGGACGGTCTGGCTGGGCTGGGCTCCAGTCCTCCTGATTTTCATTGTGCACATCCTTGCCTTAGACTAAGGGCAGAGCTGGGTGGTCATATATAAGTGATTTATGGCGAGTTTTTCCTTGCCACTGTCGCCTAGGCTTGCCCAATTTGGGATTGGGATTGGCATTGTAAGATAATACAATATTGCAAAGCTGCTTTTAGACAATGGTCCATTGTAAAAAGTAATAAATCTGGCTCGACTTGACAGTAGCTTTTGTGTTTTGTTCCGTGTAGCTCTATAAACTAACCGATTATTATTATAAGTCTCTGATCTAACATTGCCTAATGTACTCAGGTCTGGATGATGACATCACAACTTGCCTTTTTAACAGAGTCATAGTGAATGCTGGACTCGGGCACAGTGGTGGCATCGCCGCCCTCAGTGATGGTGACAGTCACAGGGGGAGTGTTTAGTCCCAGAATGGTGATGTTTTCAAAAACCAGGTTGTTTGGATCGGTGTAGCCATTGTGGACAACGTTCAGGGTTAGAACTCCCTAAAGACAACAAACACACAACTTATCTGATCATTTGATCGGATCTTTGTATCAAGATAGAATAAAGGTAAAAAAAAAAAAAAACGTTAAGTCTGTTCAGATAGCTCTCACAAACATAACAGGACAAACCGAAGGTCAATCAGCCAAAAAGAAGACAGGTAAGAGGTGCGAGAAACAGAAAGAGGGCTCTATTTATATTTCTCCTTAAAAGCAATTATTGCAATACATATGATTATTATGATAACTGTATTGTTAATCAAACATTTAATGTGACCAGTTCTGATTTGTGCATGTAGTCATGGCATTTTGCCCATATAATAATCATCTCTCAGACTCTCAGACATGACCTAATTATTTCAAGGCTTCAGATTTACCTGAAGTGAAAAAAAAAAGGTTTTGATTTTGATTAAGTCAAATCCCAATAGAGAGGAGTGTGTATCAGCGCTGGGTAAGTTGCCATGGTGGAAAAATAAGTCCTTATCATAAAATGCTTCCAAAAAACAACCTCGCGTTTTTTTTTTATCGAGCAAGGATTTGGATTATTTCAGTTAGTTAATACATGTTGAAACATCCCTTTGTAATCTGATGTAATGTTCTCAAAGTATTTCTGTCCATATCCCCATTATCTGAGCTTTTCTTTTGTCCCAGTCGGACCTCATTCAGTTTGAAACACCGCAATCAAAACCGTGCCACTTTAAGCTTATGTCATGGACCATCACTAAAATATAACAAAATCAACAAATAAAAATCAAATTCTCAGGCTCTGTAAATCAAACAGCTCAAAATTTGTAAATATAAATATATATAAATGAAATAGACATAAAAATATGCAGCACAATTAACAATATTATTAGCCTGTAAATCAAATGTGG
>JAUZST010008766.1:0-13382 GCA_034779995.1 Parotocinclus haroldoi
CTCTCTCTCTCTCTCTCTCTCTCTCTCTCTCTCTCTCTCTCTCTCTCTCTCTCTCTCTCACACACACACACACACACCAACACACACACACACACACACACACACACACACACACACACACACGGCATAATGCATGCCAGATTGTCATTCAGCATTAACAAAAAAGAGAGAGAGAGAGATAACTAATCCAGCAGGCGGTGATAATGCTATAATCATTAGACTCGAGTGAAAAGAATTAATGTCTTCATGGGACTTTTCAAGATAGCAGTGTGTCTGGAGGCAGTGGTTTTGCTCTCCCAGAATGTGTACTGATTGCAAACAGTATGCCTTTCGGTAGCTTTCAGGCTGGGCTAGCCAGAACCCAGATGGCTCTATCACAGAACAAGGAGAAGATGGAATAGAAGAAGAGAATCAAAAATAGAAGGACATATTAAAAATAGACGGAGAGAATCAAAAACATAAGGAGAGAATCAAAAGTGTGGTCATGGATCTAGAATAGAGGCTAAACTAAAAAGGACACCACACAGACCTTCAAGAGCTTGACCTGCTGAGTACTATATTATTTCTCAGACTGAGGAATATTTTCTTAGTCATAGAAATAAGCGCATTGAATCAGTCCTTTAAAAACTCCCCATAATGTTATGATTAACCCGCACCTAGACCCCACTGCAGCTCCACAGGCTGTGACACAGCAAATGTGATGCGAAAATGTGATATTTTTTTTCCCTTCAAAGCTATACACAACGAATTTGGAACTTTGTCAACCGGTTCATTTTTTTTTCACAGTGAGAAAACAGACGTTGAACAAAACGAATTCAAGATGAAATGGGATGCGAGTTAAATGGCTCTGTGGTTCTGGGGGGGAAAGAGAACAATAGAGGACAGAAGAACGTGAAGATGAAAACACAATGCTTTAAGGAAGTCTCACTTAAATACATTTGTTACTCAGCAACCAATGTACATGAGAGGCTGTTTTCAGATGAATATGACACACAAGGAACCCCGGTTTTGACCACATTGCATTGATTCAATATTAGCCCTGTGGTTGACGTGAGAAACATTAATGTGATAATTAGCAATGTTAAAGTGGTACTTAATTTATAGACGCCCTGTATGAACAGATTGTCCCAGAGGGGCAGCCTGAAAATACTGGAGCTGTCTCATGAGGCACAGATGTGTTGGTGATCCTATGCTGCCTGCAAATAAAATAATGCCACATTTTTGCTGTATATTTTTGCACTTTCTTAACATCCTGCAAAAGAAGTGTAAACTGTATATGGCAATAATGTTATTCTAGTCAAAAACTGAGAAGCTGGAAACACGCCTACATCTACAAGTATCTCCAATATCCATTACTACAACCAATATGTTTTATATGTCCCTTAACATACAGATGTCAGTAACTTTCTAAGACCAGAGGTGATAAGTAACAAAGTACAAGTACCTTGTTATTTAATTTAAGTACATTTTTAAGGTATCTGTACTGTACCTGATTATTTATTTAGCTTAAAACTTTATACTTTTACTCACTACAGTTCAAATGAAATCTGTTTTATCTGTCTTATATTTCAGTATAATGTTTTCTACTCCCCAAAATAATTGTTTACCATGTATGCTATTTTTATTAGTGACACATTAGAGGTTTTCCAATAGTCCCTATTATAACATTTAATAATCTTTCTAAAGTTTTGTATAAGCATTTTTCAATTAAGTAGTTGAGTGGAGTGCACTGAAAATGCACTTGTTTCAAAGAGTTAACTGTAACTATTGCTTTGGTTAAATATCACGATATACTGCATTATAGTGCTATTATGTACTGTATAGTTACAAGTGGTTTATCAGTATTTCTTTATAAACTCCAAAGTATCCTTATATTATAATAGTCCTTATATATTGATTCATCGTGTTTGAAAATGTTTTTATTCTGTTTTTGATTCTGTATTTGGATGATTTTTGCAGATGATTCATATGGTTAATATTCAGACCATTATGTACGCTCACTGTAATGGATCTGTACCTACTGCTCTCAGTAAACGTCATCTTGGTTAAAAAAATGAGTTAGAAAGGCTTTATAACTCAGACATTTTTCTACCTTAAATATACTGCTCACAAAAATTAGGCTATTTTTGTATGGAGTGTACATTTAGTAGTACTTATATATTTAAAATATATAAACCAGATATTTACTTCAATATTTTATCAGAGTAGTTTTTTTTTTCCCTATGTAAAGTACATATGCAGTTCTTCCACCCCTGTCTAAGATGCACTGTTTCCTCAAAAACACAAGTAAGTTGGGTTTGAAGGAGCATGAACAACATTTTCATGCCTATACTACAACTATACTATATGCCAAACATACAGAGAAATCTATCTAATCTGTGGTTTCACCCACATTTATTGCTAACAGAGGCATAAAACAAAACATACAGCCCTAAGATCTAAGCACACAAACGTTGGCAGTAGAATAGGTCCTACTGAAAAGCACAACATTGTCACTTGACTTCCAACTTGACACTTGACAGTCTGTCAAGTGTCTTCCAGCTAGTGAATTCATCTAATATGTGCAGTGCTAGAGCTTCTCTGGTCAGTAAATGCTGTTATTATAGAATGGAAGCATCTAAATTCACCAGATCAATCATGACGTGCTAATTACACAAGCTAACACAACAGGCATGATAAAATGTTAATTTACCTGACATTACCAGAGACACATAGTATTTTATGCTACTGCAATGTAAATATAAAGTTTCAATACATACATTTTCTCGTCTGAGACATGTCTGGAACACAACCATCTACACAGCATCTGTAGCCTAAACTACTATACAGATCACTTCCTTCAGTAAATACACCATGGTTCTTCAGGTACAAGCACACATTAACAGTCATCCACAGTGAAACCAAAATATAAACCCACACAACAGAATATACATAGAAATCAATATCCCTCACTGGCTGCACGCAGTCAAGAGGGAATGATTCCACTTCATGAAACACTAATACAGTAAGTGCAAACCTCACACTTTAAGAGCTTTGTGTATTGGGTTTCCATGTAATGTAATGTAAAAACCGTTTACAGCAGCCAGTGGTGGGCTAGGTCAACATCAATATCCATGATTTGGAATGGGATGTTTAACAGTAACACATGGATGTGACTTTCGGATGTCAACATGAAATTGATGCTTGAAGGACACTTTCTAAGAGTTCACAGAAGCACCTGTACTTGTACTGGACCATATTTAATTAAAATACCCATGATACTATTTTGTCTTTGGTAAATCCATAAAGATCTGCAATTTTAGTATGATTATATCTCTGTGCCAAAAGTAGCCACTTGTATAATGCACTACTAAGTCATTCTTCAGACACAAAGGCCTGTTGGAAAAAGGTAATGAAATGGGCAAGTGGATTCTTAAAAACAACTGCACTTACTTTGAGTACTGTAGATAATTTGACTAAGTGATCGTCCTGTTTGTTTACTATAGGGCACTGTACCTACATGTGTATCGGCTGTACTGAGGTTTTTCTTTCTGTTATGTCTAGCCATGTGAACGGTCATGGCTAGACATAATTATGTCTAAATGCGTTAAATGCCCTGCTGTTTTACTTTCCAGAATTAAAACTGCCGTTTAATCCAAATCTATCTAATTATTGACTCAGACCAGAGGGAACTCATTTCTACAAATGCCAAATAAAATGTGTCTTGTCCTCGTACTGTAAAGGGGTGTGTGTCAACACATTCTACTGAAGAGGCTTAAGCACACTGTTCAAGCCAAAGCTTCAGTACTGAGAGGGTACAGAGCATCAATGCAAGGAATTGAAAAACAATTGAAAAATAAATAATTAATAGAGAACTACAGCACTAACTAAAATCAATCGTATATGCAGAAAATATGGAATAGAGATAATACAGGGACTAGAAGAACTCGTTCCTCCTCCTTGCATCCTTATCCAGGGCGAATTACAAATAATGCAAACATACTTACAATCCAAACAATTGTGGGTTAGGTGTCTTGCTCAAGATCCCAAAAGGGGCAGCTTGGCATGGGTGTGATTTGAACCCTGGACCTTTTGGTCTAAAGTGCAGTACCTGAAACGCTCCCATAGTCCACTGAGAAGGAGAACACAAATCAATAAAGTTGCAAGACAAGTTTGCTGAATTTTTAAACTAGTAAAGAGTTTAGAAGTGATACAGCTGATGAGACTAACAGAAGGAGAAGAGTGCAAAAACCTAATGAGAGCAATAAATAGGAATGAAAACCACAACAAAAGTTAAAGGTGACCTATTAGACCAGTTTTCCACAGCTTATAACAGTCTCTTGTTATCTATAATGAAAAAAAATGTCTGTGAAAACTGTTAATCAGAATACCCCATAGATTAGCAGCAGTACGCCCAATCACCCTTTCTAAGCAGTACTCACCAAAGTGATTGGATTTTAATGCATGCTACTTTAAATGATAATAAGCCACTTCTTTCCCAACCCCACTCACAATTGAGCTGCTTGCAAAATAATTTCCATCATTATTCAGTGATGCTTGATTTCTTAATTCAAGGTAAATTAAATATCCATATTAAATAAGTGGCAGTTTTATATCTAAAACTACTAATGCTACTTAATTGTACCAGGTATCCTATCCTGCATATAAAAAATTTTCTGGAAGGTGGAACTTCTGTTGTACACACTGGAAGTGACAGTTTCATTTCTGTGCGTTGAAGCGAATCCAAATATTTTAAGGATGACTTTCAGTTTTTGGACCTTGAATCAAGAAAATTGACTCTTCTTAGGACTGACTCATGTGCACTCAATTCAAAGTCAAATTTCAAAGTCAAAGACAAAGATATTTATATACTGTATAGTGCCTTTTCCAATGGAGCATTGTCTCAAAGCAGCTTTACAATATTATATTATCTTAAAAGGCCAATCCCCACAGGAAAAAACCTTGGGAGGACCAAGACTCAAAAAGGGACCTATCCTCCTCGGGTGGTCTAGATGTTAACTGAAATAGTTAAGTTTGTATTAATAGTCAAATTTAGCAAATAATAACAATTAAATATTTGAGATATATTTGAATCCTCGGTGAGAAGTTCTTGGAAGGATATCATCTCTTGATAACTTAATGATCGAGGGATTTACTGCACTTTTGTATGGCCTGAGCATGGTGGGACAGGTTTCTTAATGCTGAAGAGGAGGAACATCTGTATGTGTGGTGCAGCTTGAAGAGAAAAGAGAAAATGCACTTATAATAATTGAAATATTATGTTCAAAAGTTAATGTTATAAGAAGTGTAATTTAAGAAGTAAGTCATCGTAGCTTAAAGTGGCCACACCTTTAGCTTTTGCCGTCTGTCACTGGGATGTCACTATAAAAAATAAACTTACTCCCTCAGCTCGTTTTTTCCTCTGAGACTAGGGGCTGATGTGTTAGTTCAGCCAACAACAAAGCATTTTCAGTGCTTAGAACTTAGAGCATGAGTGTAGTTGTGTGTAGTGTGTACTTGCAACTACTGTTTAGTTCATTTACTTAGACTGGGACAGTAGTTATAATTCTAAGTGGATGTGTGATTGAGTCAAATTTGAATGTCTAGACAGCCCACAAAAAATGTGGGTTGGTAGCCACTCAAAATACCCAAATGTATCTGCACAAGCAATCAAAATGTTTTGCTTAATATGTACCCTTTAAGATGTAAACACTTAACTTGAACACTCAAGAAGGCAAACAAAATATTTGAGTACTGAAAATAACATGGTGACCATTTAAGTTTAAATAGTGAATACTAAATAAAAATGTATACTTTAATTTAAGTTTGGAAGATTTGTCAAACCATCTCAGCTTTAATTTATTGGCAATGTCCTATCATAAAAAATTAATAGTTATTTCATTGATTGTAGCCGGTATTTTGGGTACCATGTGGTTGATTTATACCATTTTGAAGTTTAGTTCAATCTTATTCTTAACCACCTTTTTCCCTTTGCTTTACTAGATAGTCTTTCTTGCTCAATATGCCTCTGAAGGCATCCTGTGGCACCTTGAGAACACAATGCTTTGTTGACTAAAAGCCCTAGGATTTAATCCCTTGTATGGAGAATGATGTAAACACACTAGAGCACTGACAAGCACACCCTCTTTCTTCAGACATAAACATGTTTTATCACAAGAATGACAGAAACATTTACTACATGTATTGTATATAAGAAATATACACAAATATATCCTTTCTCTTCGTGACCCCCCCCCAACCCTCCAGTAAGCTGGTTTTGCTACTAGTGCTCCAATCTAGCCAGTACCTTGGTTCTTGCAGTTGGGTCCAAAATCCCAGTGGTGCCATGGCATAGACCATAGACAATAATACTCAGCCTTCTAATGCTGACAAAGGACAGATACTTAAGACACCTAAAATAGTTGCTTAATGAATACCACCAAGCAAATGCCAGAAACATCATATTAAGGTGACATTCCATACACCACAATGAGTAATGGTGGTTTATTCAGAAGCCTATCTCATGTACAGGAAGAATGTAGGAGATGAGGCCCCTCAGATGATAATGGTCCTCCCCTCTGGGTAAGGGGCAGAAGGAACATAGCTGTGGCCAAAAGAGGCATTCCAGTGCTGTGAGCTCAGCTACTGCCCAGCAGCATTATGTCACATGTGTTATTTTCTCAGGCTTCTATTAAGGAAACAGTAATATATCTGTCAAGAAAAGGCATTCCAGACACTGCGACCCATCACCAGCCATACCTCATTTTGTGTCATTTTAGCAACTCGTCTTTAACCTGGCTGAAAAAAAACTTACCACACTTGCTGATGGAACAGCCCACATGCCATCAGCCTGGATTAGACATAATATTCAGATACATCATTGTAGCATGATAATCCAAAGAGCTGTCAACTAGATTTTAAGAGCGGAATCCCCCCAAAACCAGGTTAGTAGTCAGAACATGCTTTGGAAAAGTGGTCTCATTATTAAATTCTGCGTGTGGTGCAATATATGCACATAACCACCAAAGATTAAAAACAAATCCAGTACCAGCCATTTCTTACTTTTCTTTCTTATGCTTTGTCATACTGCTGTTTTTTGTAATAACATATGATAGATGTGTTGCTGACTTGATTCACAATTCTGCTACAGTAACACATATTTCAAGTTTCAGTAACTTTTCTAAACAATACAAATATTAATTAAATATGATACAGTATATATGATGAGTATATATATGAGTATATATATGATACCCCAAATTAGAAAACGTTGTGACACTATGTAAAATAAGAATACATAAAAACTCACTGCTCCTTACATGTGACTTTAATAGTAATTCATTGCAGACACTACGATCCAAAATAGTTGGGGCATGCGCCATTCTACTTTCCTTTCACTGGAATTCCTTGACTCATTTACTGATGCTATGCAGTGTAGATGAAGAAATATTCAAACCCTTTGTAATCCTTTTTGAGGAAAATTTATTTAAACATCATTATTAAGTTTTATTTTATCTCATAACTGGCCCTAAATTGCACAATCCCAACTTTTCGAATGTGTTGCAGGCCTGAAATGCTGGAACATAGCATATTATTTTAAACTGACCAGACAAAACATGAAATATTTTGGGTTTAAATTGTCTGCAATGACATAAAAGTCAAAGTAAATGCATATGGGGTTGTTATCAGTGCCCTTGTTATTTTGTACTTTAATTATGGCCGCTTCAATGTAGAAAAGAAGATCAAGATTTTAGAGCAAAATATGCTGCCTTGACGATGGCATGCTTTCTAAGACAAGATCACCTATCAACAAGACAATGCAAAACCAAATGCTGCACCCATTACAAAGGCAAGGTTGCAGGTGAAGAGGGTAAGTAATGGTCTGTCTGTAGTCCAGAATGGTCCAGAATATAGAATGTGTTGATAATTGTTAACACCAAAAAAATTGCACACCTTAAGATGTGTTTTCAGGAAGAATGGTTCAAAATAACACTTCAAACGTCAAAATATCTTTTAAGTGTTGTGACAAGGGCAAGAAGGGCTGGCGGCATTACAGATTGGTAAATGCTTTACTGTCCCATCTTTTTTTTTTTTGAAAAGTGTTGCAGGCCTGAAATACATTAGTTAAGACTAGCTTCAATTAAATAACCTCAACTCCAATTAAACTGCTCACAAAAATATTTAAAAATTCATATCTCAAAATGAAACAATTAACAAATAAGCATTTGCTTTTATTTCCTTAAAGGATATAATTAGGAATCAAATGAAAAGTCAAAAAAGTTGTTCGATTATGCAAATGAGATTACTCAATTATTGTGATTGAGTAGCAAGTCATATATTTATAGGGGCCACGCATTGACTGTTCAGTAGGGCGTATGGTCACCCAAGACTGCCAAAACATACTGACAGCGATGGGGCATGGATGGAATCAGATTGTCCAGCAGTTCTTGTGAGATCCTCTTCATATTCACTTTGAAACATCCCATAATTTTTCAATAATTACTTTATTTTTGATTTGCATTTTCCATACTGTCAAAACATTTTATGACTTGTGGTTGTACACAGAAGATTGTATTATTATTTTATTATTTATTATTATTATTATTATTATTATTATTATTATTATGTTGATGTGTACATTTTATAATGTCCTATGCTGACTTTTACAGTAGATATATTTCTGTACTTTTAAACTGGACACTTCATTAAATCTCTCAAGTAAGAATTGCCTGGTTGTAATATCAAATCCCAGATCTCCCAAGCTGCAACAGTTATTGCTATTGACCAAGGATCTTTATCTGCTCAGTAAGACATTCTGGACGTTTGCTCAGTATGAGTGGTGGGGCAGATAATTTTGGGTTACATGCATAGCATTTATTATTGCCCATTTGGAAGTGGGCAATATTACAATGCCAGCTTGAAACAACCAAAACTCTATACTAGGTCAACAGCACCACTGCAAAATGGTTTATATGTACTTATTGGGCAGATGCTTTTATTCAACGTGATTTAGAGTTTAGGCCCCAATAGTGGCAACTCAGCTGTGCTTTGTCTTGAACTTACACATTTAAACGAGTAGTCCAGATTCATTAACTGCTCAATAGCTGACACAACTCATTTGGCAGATGCTTTTATCCAAAGTGACTTACAATCCAAGCAGTTGACAGTTAAGGGCCTTGCTTAAATTGATTTGATTTTAACTCACAGCCTTCCTACCAGTAGTCCTCAAAACCTTAACCGCTAAACTGCACAATGGTTTACATTTCACACTGGCAGATGCTTTTATCCAAAGTCATTTACAATAAAGCAATGATGGTTTCTAAAACGGATTGCTCAGGGGCCCAACAGTGGCTGCTTGAACTGTCAACCTACCGGTACTCCAGTACTATAATTTTAACCACTCAGCTATTGTTTATGATAAGTACTCATATAGGAGAAACAGAAAAGGTGACAGTCGTATATATTTCATTGTCTGCATGTTTTGACATCACATGGTCATTTTCCATGTTTTTCCATTTGCTCCAGGAAGCCGAAGCTAGATAAATGAGTATAAAGACCCCGACATTCATCCAGGTGTATGTTGTCTCTGAGGTTTCTCACACTGTCTGTTTGGACAGGACTCGAGTTTGGAGGTCTGAGCCAAAGGATACGTAAGAAAGTCATTTTAGAAAAACAAAATTATGATCTGTTAGCTTTCACCAATCTCTCTGGCAGATATAGGCCTTCATTACTGTCACCAAAGTGACTCCGAGTGTCAACATTGTAGCCAAGACTTATAAACACGGTGGCCGGACCCTGCGCGTTTGAAATGGAGCTCTTGTAATGGCTCCAGTTTATGTAACAGAATAACTTGTGAAAGTGGATAGTTGCGATGAGGTGATGAGTGCTGCTGATCAGATGGCCGCATTAAGAGCGCGTGTTGGCACGTGCTTTGTGTCTCACTGTCCAACAGGCATCTAGACAGTTCGAACAGGATTAAGTCAAGTTCGAAATACACAGTGTGATTTACAGATTTACTCTCCCTAAAAGGTAGACAGTGAATTAAATAAAAACACGCTGTCCTATTGTGTTGATTTGATATATGTGGATAACACTGCCACCTGCTGTTTATCTTATGCAATTATTTTTTGTAATTTGAATTTCTGAGCTCAGGCTCTGTTTATCGCATTGGAAAATTACCCCCCCCCCCCCCAACCCCCCAAAAATGTATGATTGACACAAACATGTTTCTTTAAAATGCATTTTGAAACTAATTGAAATCTAAACTTACTTCCCCATGGAGTTTTCAATGCAGCTGTTACCTGCAGATGCTTACTTTAGATTGTAACTGATCATAGGAAGCTTGTGAACTAAATAAAATAAAATAAAAATCTGAGTGGCTCTGAGTGGCACTGTGGATAAAATTGTTGCCTTGTGACCAATGTCACCGACTAGGCAGCGGCTAGGCAGCGGCTCTCCAGCAGCGATGACCACAAGCAGAGAGGAAAAGCATTGAATTAACTAAATTAATTCATTATATTAATTAAATTAATTTATAAATTTAGATTTCCAGGTAGTAATATTTGTGAGCAGTATCATAACAACAATATTAACTTTATTATCAATATTAACATTTTTCCTGGTCAGTTTCATTGGGGCTCTGACACCTATTCCTGGATAATACAGTACACTTTCTTAAAATATGGCAAACTATGCAGCTTGCTAGTCCATTTGCATATATAGGCCACTTAAAATAAGTCCCTTATCCAGAGCAACTTAATATTTATACAACCTTACAATGTAAGTAATTGTGGGGTGAGGGCTTTGCTTAAGGACCCAACAGTGGCAACATGGGAGAAGTGGGTTTTGAATCCTGGAACTTCTGGTCCACAGCCCATTACCTTAACCACAAGGTCCCCACGGTCCCACAGCCTCTCCCATTGTGTATGTGATGTCCGGCCTGGCCCTGTGGTGGGCAAGCATGGACCAGTGCACCATCCATGCCAATACTAATAACTCCAACAACAACTGTGACAAAAGTAAATTGATAGACTATATGGACAAGAACAAAGGTGTATTTGTGAAGCCATACAAAGCATTATGTAAAAGGTCATTTTACCCGTTTTACGTTTCCACTGGTTAGCCAATCGTTTTTTAAATTGTATTTATTTATTTTTATTTACCTATGAACACTGATTTAATGCCGAACGCAAAAGGCAACCCTGCTCAAAATTTGCACACGTTTTCAAACGTGTCCTATTGGAAAAAGTGAAAAACAACGTTTAACTCGCAAAAAAAATAGATACGTTTCCAGATGATCCAGTACCTTTTGGGTATTGATTTTTGTAAAACTACAAAAATAATAATAATTATAAATTTTAGGTTTTGCAGAAGATGTACAATTTTTTTTCATTTATCCAATCTACCAATAATACAAATTCCCAGCTATGATCGAATCTGCTGTCGTGAATAGTGATCTAGCTTCTAGCTTCAGATCCCATGTGTTTGGAGAAGAGCATATGAGTTGTGTTCCTGTCCGAGTGAGAGTTTCTGTTGGATGATTGTATACTTATCCTTTTAAACATGTCGTCATTTAGAAAAGCTCTGAAATCCAAACAGCGGGATCATAAAGAGAGATCCCAGGTAATTTAATTCTGATCGGAACGGCAGCAGCCGTCTCGCTTTATTATATTTTAATTTACCGTTTAAGCTAGTAGAGACAGCGCTTAGTGGTTTTAGGTCTGTTTTCATTACCGAATATTTTCGCGTGGTGTTAGTTCTCGAGCTGTATTATGATGTATGGGTGTAAATTGTATTCAATAATGTAAACAGCGTTGTATCAGAATCAACTAGCTAATAGCATGCGAGTACAGTGAAGCGTGCCGTGTTAGCATGCTCTATGGTTTAATGTGAGCTAGAGTTTACTAAATTGGGTTGTTTTAACTGAATTTCTGCTTTTCCTCACCCAGCCCGGATTCAGAAAGCACTTAGGATTGTTGGAGAAGAAGAAGGACTACAAACTTCGTGCAGAGTGAGAATTGACTCATTACAGCATTTCGTAATCAGTGCTTTGCTGACTGGTGAATGGTAACCTGTTTAGCAATTACGCCACAGTAACGAAGTACGAACAAGCTACTGTAGCACAATGTGTCTGGCTAGTTTTGTGTTACTCGGACCTGACATGGAACAAGTCTTAAAATGTTCTGTTTTAGAACATCAGTATGTCGCGTGTATATATGGCATTATTCTTTACTCGAAACATACAATCACGGGCCACTTTATTAGGTACATCTCGGTCGTACTGGGTTTAGACTCTGTATTGTTTGCAGAACCCCCTTTAATCTGAGGAAAAATTCTCAGAGATTGCCCAAATTTGCATGATGGAATCCCTCGGTCTCTGTAGATTTGTCGGCTGCACATCCATGGTGCAAATCTTCCATTCCACCACTTCTAAAAGTTACTTCTGGAAAGCGCTTGAGATGATTTGAGCTTTGTGACATGGTACGTTATCCAGCTGCTTGAGAAGATGGCTACATTGTGATCATAAACAGATGGACCTGGTCAGCAACAATACTTCACAATTAATCAGTAGGCTGTGGCATTTAAATAATGCTTAGTTGGTATTACGGGCCAAATGTGTGCCAGGAATATATCACCTACACCATTAAACCAGCAGAAGCAGCCTGAACCGCTGATACAAGTCAGGATGGTTTATGAAAAATTCAAACTCTACCATCTGAATGTTTCAGCAGAAGTCAAGAGCCCAGACATTGATTTTTCCAATCTTTTATTGTTGAGTTTTGATGAACCTGCGCAAATTTCAGCCTCTAATACCTGTTCTTAGCTGACAGGAGTGGCACTTGGTGTGCGCTTCTGCTACTGTAGCCCATCTGCTTCACGTTTTGATGTGTTGTGCATTTAGAGATTCTTTCTGCATAATGGTTACTGGTTTGTAATGAGTGGTCATTTGAGTTTATTGCCTTTCTGTGAACTCAAATCAGTCTGGATATTGTCCTCTGATCAAGGCATTTTTACCCTTGAAGTAACAACTGTTGCTCACTGGATATTTTCTCTTTTTTGGATTTTAATCTGTCAACCCTAGAGATGGCTGTGCATGGAAATCCCAGTAGCTCACCAGTTTTCAAAACACTATAATTGAATCAGGTTGTAATTAATTATGTTTGCTCATCTTTACTTAGTGACTACCATCGGAAACAGAAAACTCTCAATGCCTTGCGCAAGAAGGCGATGGACAAGAACCCAGATGAATTTCACTTTAAAATGATAAACACGAAATTAAAGGTATGCTTCAGTGATTTCCACTTTTCACAGTATTTTGTGTATATATATATATGTATGTATGTATGTATGTATGTATGTATGTATGTATGTATGTATGTATGTATGTATGTATGTATGTATGT
>JAUZST010008767.1:0-13381 GCA_034779995.1 Parotocinclus haroldoi
AGGCATTGTCTAAAAGCAGCTTTACAACATTATATATTATCTTAAAAAGGCCAATGCCTAATTTCGACAGCGAAATGGAAAAACTACCTAAATGTTGTAAGGAAGAAACACTGGGAGGACCAAGTCTCAAGGGATCCATCCTCCCTGCGCGTCTCAGATGTTAATTGTAATAATTAAGTGAAATTAATAATAAAACTAAGTAAATAATAACAGATGAATTAAAAAATGTAAAAAAAATATCCATATCATAATAGCACATATGTTGTCTGAAACATAAAGTCACTTTACCATTGACAATGGAAGGATGGACAGTGTTACTCCCCTTTGGTGTGGCCCAGGCATGGTGGAACAAGTTCCAATTGTTGATGAAAACCAGTAGAGTGATGCTAAAGTAGAGAAGCATATTAGTGTGTGGAGCTAGAACTGGTACCGGACAATGTCAGAATAATATCAGATTATATTAATAGATCATTAATGTGCCCTGATTAATGATGTCTTAATATTATAATGGGACCTCAATCCTAAAAGATTTTGCCACATAAGCAGTAATTGTATCATTATAGGTATTAATTCTTTAAGTAAATGTGCATGAATTGGATCTAATAAGCATGTTGCTGACTTAGATGAGCTGATCAGTGAGGACAGTTTAATATTTGTAATTGAGGTCAAAGATTCTAGTCCTGATTTACAGCTAATTAAACAGACATCTACACAAGTGCTGCATCTGGAAGGTTGCTGAATAGATGGGTGATGTGATGAGCATTGGGTGTTATGCCTAAATTTATTATCGTTAAAGAAAGTCATGAAGTAATTACTGTTAGAATCATGCTGAACTTCAGAGTCACTTTCTGTGATGTTTTAGTTAATCTGAAGGCTCTATGAGATAAAAATCTACTACTATTATTATTTCTCTTAATAATTGAGGTAAAATACACTGCTTTAGGGCCTGTTTATACCCTGCCATGCTAAATCATGCTATCGCCACTTGTGCTTTAAACTTCAAGCTCTTTGCTTTAAAGTAAGGGTGTGTGTTCATTATACAATGATGCTAGCCTTTTTCCCTAATGAATTGGATGGTTGCAAGTTCAAGATAACTCCATAGGTGTATTAAGAGATATGTCTGGAAAGTTATCATTAATGCATCTGGAGTATCACAAGTAATAGTGCACTTGGTGTGATATCAGACTTTAAATCAATCTGTGACATAAAGTTATCTGTATCGATACCAAATGTTAATATTAGATCTAAAGTATGATTACAGCGGCGGGTTGGTCCCAACACATTCTGAGTAATACACATGGATTCTAAAATAGACTAGCAATTCTAAATGGATTTCAATGTGAATGTTAAAATCACCTACAGTTAAAGCATCATCTGTTCAAAGTATTAAGCAGGAAAGAAAGTTAGCAAATCCCTTAAGAAATTTTGAGTAAGGCCCAGGAGGGTGGTAAATAGCTGAGATGAGCTGTAAGAAGTATGGTGTTGACTACATAATGATGGAACTATTACATTAATAACAATCATTTCAAATGAATTAGCTTTGTAAGGGGGTTTTGTCACCCCCCTGACAACCATTAGGATGAGGGTGTTAAACATAACTGCTATGTTTATTGCTAAATATTCATCTGGTCTAATCCAAGTTTTAGTAAGACAGAGCGTTGTGTAAGTGTTTATCAGTGATTGATTTATTTGCAATCGCTGCTTTGCTTGTAAGTGACCTAATGTTAAGTAATCCTAGCATAAGATTAAGCTTGTTATTTCTACAAGAGGTATCTGTGTTTATAATAGAGAAATTATTAATACAGACTTTTACAATCACTAAGGCAAAATTAGCCTTAGTGACCTCTGACTGTCAAAGACATATGATGTTAGCTTCTTCATGAACAACTATTCTAGATAGTTTACTAAATCTCCGTATTATGCCCGGCACTATGGCTCCCTGTTGTCCCTAAAGGGCTAGCTATCAGAGTCACCTATGACCAGACCTCTTTCAACATGCTGATTAGCGGGTGTTTCAAGTAAAGTAAATAGCAAAGAGTTGTGTTCTGGTGGGCAAGCCTTCTGAATATGTCACTGAATCAGCCACTTGCCTTGTTGCAAGGGCGCTGCCAGATGGGTAACACTAACTATGCCTGTGGCATCTGGACTCGCTAAGATAGAATCTGAGCTAGACTTCTCTAATGTCTGATTCGCGCACCTAATACTACAGGCTTCTCTGCCAGACTATCTACAAGCCTACACGTATTACAAAATTTACACTAATGATGGAAGAAGAATAGCTAAACGTCACACTCAGCACAAGGAACAAGCGCAGCAGAAGCACTGTTACTGCTAATATAATGAATCGATTAAATGTACTTAGCTTCAGGTGGGGTTGTGGGATGCCCATATAAGGTGTGGGATTCAGCTGATAGTACAGTAGACTTCTTGCTGTAGGCTGCAGCCAACACAAAACGTAGAGCAAAGCATCGATGGTAAATAAGTCACAGTAAAAAGTTGCCTTAAAAAGAAAGCTGGAAATGGCTGTAAAAAGTAATACAATTAAACTATCAGGCCAAACCGAGATGAAAGAAAATAAAATGATTTGAAATAAGTGATTTGCTAATGGCTAATAAACAAACATGCTAAGCCGGTGGCCCGTGAACTTTCTAAATAACAAATAATGGCACAATAGGCTCCACCGGTAACAGGAAGGCAAACAGTTAAGTGATTACAATTTGCGCAATTCAAAATGGACAGACCTGGAATAATAATAACTAAGAAATAAAACAGCTAAGAACAATAAACTGCGTAGAGCTATAAATGTGAATGTAAACTGTGCATAGTCATAGCAAATCAAGGGTGCCAGATCAGAGAGCACAAAGGGAAAAGAAATATAGAAACATACTGCTATAGCGAAAAAAAATATTACCACAAGCTTCATCTACACTCAATCTATTTTGATCTAGAGAAGCATTCCTCTCAGCCAGCTTACTTCAAGCTGTCATTTAATCACACTGTGATTGCATTCTATAGAGAAAGTGAGACAGCAAACATCTAGAGACACTCATCACAGCTTTCACAGAGCTGACAGAAGATCGACACCAACACAGAGAATGACAAACCCCAGTCAGTCAAAACATTCAGAGGTGGCAGCAACTTCTTTTACAGCTCAACTCTTCATCTCCTACCATGCATCAGTCTGAGCCAGCAGTTACACAACACACACAACTAAAATTTTGCCATAACATAATTTTATATAAAGGCCACAGCTAAACAGTGTTTTATGCTATTGCAGTTTAAGTGGAAAGTGATATGTCTAGGCAGGTCGATAGATCAGATGTAGATGGAGGCACCTAATTGTTTCCACACTCTATGCCCATTTTATCAGTTCAATTTATGTCATTTGCACTATGTATCCATCCGTCATCCATCTGCTTTCTCTACATGCATTGCTAGTCTACTTTACTATAGTCTCTGATAATGATCCCCATAGGGTCACCGCAGATCAGGTAGTAAGTGGGTGGTGGATCATTCTTAGCACTGCAGTGACACTGATGTAGTACTGATATGCTAGTGTGTGTTGAGTTGCGATGATTACATCAGACACAACAGTGCTGCTAGAGTTTTTAATCACCTCAGTGTCACTGCTGGACTGAAAATAGTCTACCAAGCAAAAATGTCAAGGCAACAGTGTCCTAATGTGTGTCTGTCCGAATTATAGCCAAGGTTCCATTCATGACAATAACGCTCACCACCAAATTTGGCCGACGATTTTGTTTTTTACTTTGAGCAGGAGGGCAGACAGTTGATAGTTGGTTGCATGGTCCAATCTTCCAACTGTTTGTCTATGGAGATACAGTGCCTGTGGTTGTTTCATATTATGAGCCTGGTGGCTGTATGTAAATATCAGCAAAACCAGTTTGAATGAGTGTCAATAAACATTTGGTCAAATAGTTGAGATGAATGGATGGATGGTTGGATGGATGGATGGATGGATGCACCAATGTATATACAAGTGCCAGTATTCAAATAAAGAGCATTTATCACGCAAACAAGGAAAAATACATGAAAATAAAATAAATAAATAAACAAAAAACAATGAAAGATTTATGCACTAGCTGTACAGAAGGGTTATAAGAATGGCACAGTGTATTAGAATGCTCAACTTTGTGTAGCAAAGAAGGTGAATGGCTGAAGCTCTGTCCTCGTTGCAGCAGTGACCCCCCAGTGACCCCACACTATAGACCCCCATGTCCCATGGTGATGAGTAATAGTGTTTTATGGTTCCAACAGTGAGCGATCCTTATGCATGTTTCCAACATCAGAGTGCTGGCTATGTGTAGTTTCCCAAAATAATTTAACATATAAGGCCATAGATTCTATTCTTTCTGGCAGACAATTCATCCAATTGCCTTGCCATTACCTCAAGATTTCTACTTTCTGATATAACACATCTTTTGGTGACTTTGGAGTGTGTTGCTGAGAAATGAACTTGTGAAAAGATGACTGCTCTATAGTATAAGTATTACTTTTTAAAGAGTCATTTGTCCTCTAGTGCAGCTCTAAATGTTCCCTAAAATTGTGCTGCTATAAATAGTGAGGTTTTATGAGGCCATAAGTACGGCGACTACACTCCAGACCTCAATTTCACTGGCTTAAACATGGGCTAATGGTTCCCTTGCTCAATATAAGAAGATGAAATAACATAATTTATCATGTTTTCTTTAACTGCCCCACATTCTAGGAATGTAATTATCGGGCAAAGTCACAGCAAGTTTGCGACAAATGTACCAACCTAGCAATATTACACAAGTAGAAAGGGCATGATTCAAGTCAGGCATAGTGGGTGAACGGAAAGGTAGTCCAGTGTCATCTAATGTAACTGTTAAACAATAGAAGAAAAACTTACAAGAAAAAAAAACTAATAAATAAAAAAGAAATACAGTGTCTACAGAAAATCATCATGCCGTAATTATATCCTTGACTTTATCTCATTACACCATAAAGATGAAAATACATATTGTCTAGATTTTTCCAACTGTAAAAGGAAAATCATACTTGTGGGGTCAAACAAATGTCTGATGAACTAGTATAATGTGATTACTAAGATACGTCCTTTGGATAAGTAATAAGTAACCATTATAAACTTGCTCAGGTACAACCAATCACCATCCAGATCACACACCAGGTCAAAAGCATGACATGAGCTGTAGTTGTTTTAATTACTTCAGGAGGATGTTCAATAGAATTCCACTATTAGTAATGCATTGTACTACACATTTCCACCATGGTTGGAAAGGTGCTCTCAAATGACCTCCGTGGTAAATTAATGCTTGTAACTATCCCTGCAAAAGTGATACTAAGAAGAGGACAACTTTGAAGGAATTCTGTATGGGTGATACTGGCCATTATGTGCATCTCAGACTTTACATACAGCTAGAATTTATGGGTAGCCTAGCGGTTAAGAAACTGGACTGTGGACCTGTGGGCCAGATGGTCCAGGGTTTAATTCCCACCTTTGTATAAGCACAATAATACAGGCAATTTAATTAGAAGTTAATGTAGGGTCTATGCATTGGCATGTCAGTTTGATATTAGTTACATACATTTTGGTTAAATCCATGCAGAGTTACATCCATGCAGACTATCTCAAAAAAGTGAAAACACCTCACATTTTTGCAACTATTGTATTATATATTTTCATGAGATACAACACTAAAGATATGGCACTTTAATACAAGGTAAAATAGTCAGTTTAAAGCTTGTATAACAGTTTAAATTTGATGTGCCCTCAAAATAACTCCCGTAACAACCAGTAAAGTGTAAACCGCTGGCAACAAAATTGAGTACACTCCTAAGTCAAAATTGTTTTTCCCTCCCCGGTATCATAGGACTTGTTATTGTTACAAGGTTTCAGGTGTGAATGAGGAGCCGGTGTGTTAAATTTGTTGTTATTGCTCTGACACTATACTGGTCACTGTAAGTTCAGCATTTCAAATCATGGTAAATACTCAATGAGGATCTAATAAAAAGAATTGTTGCTCTACATAAAGATGGCCTATAAGAAGATTACCGACACCCTGAACGTGAGCTGCAGCATGGTGACCAAGACCATACACTTTAATAGGACAGGTTCCACTCAGAACAGACCTTGCCATGGTCGACCAAAGAAGCTGAGTGCACATGCTTATGAGTGCTGAGAGCATTGCTGCAGAGAGGGGTGGGAAGACAGGCTGTCAGTGCTTAGATCATACGTCTCTTCTAAAGAGGAGAAAGCCCACCAATAGTTTGCAGAAGACAAGCAGACTAAGGACATGGATTACGGGAACCGTGCCCTGTGGTTGATTGGCTGGTTGGTTGGTTGAAACCAAGATAGACTTTTTTGGTTCTGATGGTTTCAAGCCTGTGTGGCAGTAACCAGGTGAGGAGTACTAAGCTAATTGTGTTTTGCCTATAGTCAAGCATGATCTCCTCCCTTCGGACATTGGGCCTCAGTATTCCAACATGATAACGACCCCAAACACACCTCTAAGATGACAACTGCCTTGTCAAACTGAGGTAAGTGTCAAGCATGTAACCAGACCTATTGAGCATTTATGTCTCTGACATCCACCAGCTCCATGATGTCATCATGGACTAGTGGAAGAGGATTTTAGTGACACCCTGTAAAGCTCTAGTTAACTCTATGCCCAAAATAGTTAAGGTAGTGCTGAAAATAATGGTGGCCACACAACAAATTGATACCTTGCGAACAATTTGGCCATTTTCAATTAGTGGTGTACTCACTCTTCTTCCAAGTGGTTTAGACATTAATGTCTGTGTGTTTCATTATTTTGAGGGCACAGCAAATTTACACTGGTATACATGCTGTCTACTTGTCTACTGTCTACCATGTTTACATTGTATCAAAGTGCCATATCTTTAGTGTTATTCAATAAAAGGGTTTAATAAAATAGTTGCAACAATCTGAGGGGTGTACACACTTTTGTGAGACACTCTGTGTATGTATGTAATGCACATTTAGATGAAAACAATAACGGTACATTTATATTCTTTTGGAGATTCGTAGCCATGTGCAGCACAATAAGAGTCTTTTTACCTGGTTTTGTTGGGTTCTACAAGGAACTAAGCAATAACCAATGCATATGCAGTGCAGATTCTAAAACCTCTAAAATCAAAATAAAATCAAAATAAATTTTTTTTTATTTTAAATCGACAAATTAAAAAAAGAGTTGAAAGCTAATTCATTAGGGTTGCAAGAATCATACCAACTAGTAAAAATCAATAAAAAAAAAAGTAATTAAAACATTGTCATGGAAATAATATACATTTTGCTTCTGTGATAGTATAAGCTATAAATTATTACTTGTTTCATAGCTTTTTAATTGTTATACATTAATTTTTAAACATGATCATCAACTTTACTGCTCAGAAGATGCCCACAAATTAGTAATAAATTATATTACAAGGTTGCAGTTACTGGGAAATAATTAACCTTATTACTGTTGTAATATATTGTATTCAAAATGCAAACATAATTTCATAATGTCATTGTTTCATATCGCCACATTTTAAACTTTTTTTTTCTTCTTGTCCCAAATCAACTGACCAAGCCAAACCTTGAATGTTTTTTGAGACTGAAGCACAAAGGGTTATTGGGGAATTGTGCTGTATAAATGGAATTGGGTAATGGAAGAGATAAACAAGTATTCGGTACCATAAGATGGTCTTTGAAATATTGCGATATTATACTGGGATAAAACACATATAAACGTATAGTCTGTTCCAGCTTGAGTGCAAGCTGTTCATTACAGTAAAAGCAGGGATGAAAGTAGTATTAAATTCATGTCGATACTATTATGACAACCTTCATCGCTTTATATTGTTCACCTTTCTTTGGCCTTGAAAAAAATATTGACGTTCTTGTGAAGATTTTCAGAATTTCTGGCTTTTCTCTTAATTGTTTGAATAATATTGTAGTTCGGTACACTATTCGTTTCGTGTGTTTTTGCCATTCCTCAACAAAGGGTGAAGCGACTTTAAGCTATAAAGCAAAAAGTAAATTACAAATACTGGAAAAAATATCGTGGGTTGCAGGTTTATGGGTTTGTTCTAAAGTGTAGGGGTTTTTTTTGCTCCCTAATCCAGTCTCTCTGTCCAGTGTTCATAGAGGCTGGTTTTTGATCAACCTCTACATTTAAACTATGCATTTATTATTATTATTTTTCTTTTTTACATTTTAACTGATCAAGTGGTCTCACATTAGCTGCCATGTTTTTATTTATTAATGTTTGTTTATCTTTGTTTTATTTTTAAGCCAGTTTGCTTCTTCTGAACCTGTTTCCAACCTGGTTGTTACCCTCATGAAATCTCCCAAATAAAATATGTAGTAGATTACGTGAAGATTCATGATATTATGTTTCATTCCAATGATTAGGAAGTGAGATGCCTTTTATCAATGAGGCAAGCCATACTGTTCTGTTCTACTTTCATCCCTTTTATTTTCAAATAGTAAGAAAATCCAAATATTTGAACTTAAATTCTTATGTTGTTTATCTTTATTGTAATAAAAGCATCATATTATATTAGATAAAATGCTAAGTAGAAATATATGTAAAATTGGTTTTGTTGTGCCTGCTGTCACTCACCAGTCCTAAAAGACAAATGGGGGGAGCCTAAAGAAAGACGGGGCATGTCAGGTAAACCAGTTGCCAAATGAACTGAATATCATGGGAAGTTTAGCTAATAGCCTAATTAACATATACATTATCATTTAATGATTTAGCAGATGCGCTTAAGCAGAACGACTTGCAAATTTTGCATACAGTTGACGGCCCATCATGTGAAGTTACTTAAAGAGTCTGTAAGTACTCATTACCTGATTGACTAGTGACTAATGCTGCATAAAGCAGTCTAATCTAAACTCCCATTCATTAATGCAGAAGAACACACAAATTATAAGGATATAATTCATTTGGGAATATCTTTTATTTTGTGTGTGGATATACTCACACACTGCTCACAAAAATTAGTGGACATTTCAAAATGAAAACAAAGGATCCCACATGAACTGCTGGCCAATCTGATTCTTATCATGCCTCATTACTGTCAGTGTGTTTTGGCAGTCTTATGTGACTACACAACCTACTGAACAGTCAACGTAACGGTACTCTCGACCAGTTTGACATGCCCCCCCCATGAATATGTCACTTGCTACTCAGTCACCATAATTGAGTTTGTCTAATAACATTCTTCACTTTTCATTTGCTTTTCTGATTATCTAATTTAATTAAATCAAGTTAAATGCTTTTTGTTTTAATTGCTTCATTTTAATTTTGAAATATCCCATCACTTTTGTGATACCCATCCCAAATATTTCTGATTTAGGGTTGACTATTGTAGCATTTAGCATGTACCTTTACATTTCCAGCATTTAGCAGACCAGATCCAGAGCGACTTACAATTCATATAGTTTTACAATCCAAGCAATTTGTGGGTTAAGGGCCTTGCTCAAGAACCCAACTGTAGCAACTAGGCAGAGGTGGGATTTGAACCCTGGACCTTCTCATCCAGAGTCCAGTACCTTAACCGCTAGGCTACCACAGTCCCATTACATTACATTACATGAACAAGTAAACTTGCACACCTATATGAACACACTGGTATACATAGTGTTACATGAAATGGAAAGCCCTGGCCAGCAGGAGCATTGTGCCTAGATCAAGGGTCAGGTTTTTGAATACACAGGAGTCAGATTAATTTTCTTTGTATTTGTTATCCAAGCTATTTTCAAGAACATAGTGCATCAGCAGATCAGGGTTCGATTACACTATCCTGTTTAGTTATGTTTCAGGCATCAACTCAAACCAACATTATTAGTAGTCTTTATTTGCATGTATGGTCTGAAGGAGTCATGACACTTGGGTTGGCTAAGTTCTTTAAAAATAATTCTATTTTGATACATAAAAACATGTTTACAAAGGCATAGGCATGGTTTTACACAAAAGTCAGCGCTCCCCTGGTCATAGGGATGTTACCGTAATCTCTATGAACAGGGTGCCAATACAACATTTGGTTTTGTAAGCACACCATTTGACCTTCACTTCTAAGGCCCACCACATTCTAACCCAGACACTTAGGATATGCTCTTATCACCAATACCATTGCAAGTAGAGTAGCCAAATAATTGTACAATGGTATAATGTTACTGCAAAACCTCCACATAGTCTGTGAAATATGTTATATTTCATGAATAAATCCTGCAAACATATCAATGGATGGCCATGCTTATGGCCATGCTTTTGCTTTAGCCTGTACTGATAAATAATGTGATGCATTTGTGGATTTAACAATATATCCTGAAAGTAATAAATAGACATTACCCTGGTGCACATCAGGAAAGCAAAATGTGAAATGAAAAGTGGACCTGGGCACAAAAAAGCAAGATGTGTAATGGCCTGTGGCTACTGTCTGTGTTTAGGTATTTTGGGTCTTGAATGTTTTGAACCCTTCAGAATTTTCTATACTTTAGCATAAATATGGTCTTCTGCATGGTCCAATTTGAATACACATACTAAAAGTAGATGAACAGAACCAAATTAAATAAATGAGACAAATATTGTATACACTGACAATTATTTATTGAGGAAAACGATCCAGTATGGCACATGTAATATAACATTTGTTTTTTTTATCTTGTGTGGGTTTTTTATCTTGTGTGGCATATGGAACATTGGAAAGTTGTTCTCTTCACGTATGAATCCCGGTTTTCACTGTACAGGACAGATTGCAGACTGTGTGTATGGCGTTGTGTAGAGGAGCGGTTTGCTGATGGAAACGTTGTGAAGCGAGTGGCCGATGGTGGTGGTAGAGTTATGGAATGGGCAGGCGTATGGTATGGACACCAAACAGGTGCATTCTATTGATGAAATTTTGAATGCACAGAAATGCCATAGTGAGATCCTTTGGCCCATTGTTGTGCCATTCAATCACGACCATCACTTCATGTTGCAGCATGATAATGCATGACTCCATGTTGAAAGGATCTGCATACAGTGCCTGGAAGCTGAAAACATCCCAGTTCTTGCATTCCAAGCATACTTACTCATTCAATTGGTGACTGTCACCCATTGAGCATGTTTGAGATGCTCTGGATTGGGCTATATGACAGCACATTCCAGTTCCTGACAATACCCAGCAACTTTGCACAGCCATTGAAGAGGACTGGACCAAAATACTAAAGGCTACAATCAACAACCTGATCAACTAACATGAACATCAAAGAACATGTGATTCACTGCGTGAATCAAATAACGGTCACACCAGATACTGACTGGTTTTCTGACCTCCTGATACAGTAACAGTACACTGCACAATTTAAAAAGGCCTTTTACTGTGGTTATCCGAAGGTACACCTGTGCAATAATCATGATGTCTAATCAGTATCTTAATATGCCACACTGGTAAAGTGGATGGATTATCTCGGCATAGGAGAAGTGCTTACTAACACCGGATTAGAGACATTTGTGAGATTTAGACCTTTGTTTAAATATAAAAAGTCATAAATATTTAAGCTTACTTCATGCAAAATATGAGCAAAAAATGTTGGGACTAGTAAAACTGATGATTAAATATTTTATATTATTATTATATTTTATAGTAATATTTTTTGCACACTTTTTCTAGAAAATTTTAGAGGGTTTACAAATTTCAAGTACCACTGTATATTATCACATCTGCCTGAGATTCATTATGTACCATAACATGGCAGCAAGTGTGTATTGCTTTCTGTGAGTGAAGGGATGAAAGGATGCATGTTATGGATCAGTATGAAGGTATGACGAAGAATGAATGTAGACATATTAAGTAAAGTCTGTGTTACCATCAAATGTCGTTGCATCATTCTGAATTGACAGCAGCCTGTGTTCAAAAGATGTTAGGTCTGTAATTTGTTTACCCTGAGTGAAATTGTATTTTCAGCATGATTTCATTTCCTTAAAACAATATGTTTAAGTTCCAGACATAGAGTCAAATCAGATTGGACTCCTCATCTATCAGTTCCTTAAACCCTGAGCAGCATGAGATCAGAATTGATGTATTTCCTAACATGTTTAAACAGTGGCTTTTAACACAGACGTGTCTTTAATATAAATGAGCTTCATTTCATGTTGTATAGGCACGCCTGATTGTCACTGACCAGTAATCAGTTTTATTCTCTAACATAGATCAACACTTTTTTTTAAATACACAATCTGCAGAGTGTAAGAACTCTTTAAGAACCTAGAATCCCTAAAACATTTTATTCACTTGTGATTTAGCCCCAAACCACAAATTTAATCAGAAACAGGTTTTTATTCAGGGCAGAGTAATGAATTGCAATGAACATACTTTAGATTAAAGACCTACAATAAAATTATGGCTTTCAAAAACAGGAACACAGAACCCATTTGTAAATCTGTTTTAGAAAACCACCTAGGTGCAAAGTACATGGCTAAATGAAATTTAAATTAATGTTTATGTGAACGTTAAACAGCATTCTTTTGAAAAACGTGCATACTGTATATGCACAAACAACATTTACATTTTATGCAAATGCCAGGAGCATCATAGTCTCAACATTAGTTTGGTTTCACTGGTAGGGTCCTGGGTTTAATTTGTAAATAATGAAGTTATTTATGATAAAGCATTTTCTCAAAGCACTTTTACAATTTTAGATTACCTTATAAATTATGAGGGGAATTCAAAGCGACAGTGGAAAGAAAATACGCCCTAAATATTATTATAAGAAAAATTATATACTGTAGCATTATACACTGTAACAGTCCCACTATATACTGTAGCATTATATACTGTAACAGTCCCATTATATACTGTAGGATTATATATTGTAACAGTCCTATTATACACTGTAGGATTATATATTGTAACAGTCCTATTATATACTGTAGCATTATATACTGTAGCATTATACACTGTAACAGTCCTGTTATATACTATAGCATTATATATTGTAACAGTCCCACTATATACTGTAGCATTATTGTACTGTAATAATTTTATTATATATTGTAGCATTATATACTGTAACAGTTTTATTATATACTGTAGCATTATATACTGTAACAGTTCCATTATATATTGTAGCATTATATACTGTAACAGTTCCATTATATATTGTAGCAGCAACATCAAATACTGTAATAGTACCATAATTTGCTGTAAAGAACATGTGCTGTGTGTTTCTATTTTGTTTGTAATTTGCAGAATTTGCAGAATTCCTTGAATGAATATTACATTTTGGCTTAGTACTCTTTGTCATATGTTTATTTGATTTTTTACCTTCGCTATCAGCATCAGTTCTTATTTCAGTGACAGACACATTGTTAACACACATATATAT
>JAUZST010008768.1:0-13380 GCA_034779995.1 Parotocinclus haroldoi
AGTGGTGGGCGTGGTCACCTCCCGCTGGTTTTGCTCTTGTCATCACAACTTTTCATATTTCCTGACCTTTGATAAAAGCATAAATTCTCACGGGGATCCCAAAAATCCTCCCATATCTCGCTGATCGGCTTTGCATTCGCTCTAAGTTGCGAATTGTGGCTTCTTTTTCTTATTTCTTATTTCTCACGTTCTTTGGTCCGATTAAACGGAATTTTGGTCCAAATAAGCGAAAAACATTACACGTATTTAACAGGATTTGTTTCGGTACTTTAGGATCTGGTCCGAATAAGCGGCTGGTCCCATTAACTGTATTTGACTGTAGTCATGTTCACCTATATTATTATATCCATGTGGGCATTTTTAATGACGTCTGCAAGTTTTGACAAGTTTTGTTGTTATTTTTACAGGTCATAAAGTGATCTGGTCCTCCTTTGTCTACTGTCGTCTCTACTTCCCATATCCAATGGCGGCTATCATTGGGATTATTCTGCTGATGCTGACCTCTGGGGTTGATACCCAAGGTACTGTAGTGATTTTTTTTATCTGACTATAAACATATATTCAAAATTACTAGGTAGAATGATTCAACCCCATTAGCACTTTAAATTATTGTTTGGGATTCAGTTGTCAAATAATACAAAAAAGGTGGGACGTTATCTAAAATTGCAAATACCCACAAAGTTTGTTACAATTACATCCAGGCTTTTAAAAGCCAGGGTCTGTGATGGTAGGGGGGTTGTGTGTGTGCCCTTGGTAATTTACGCTTATGTGATCGCAGCATTAACGCAGAAAAGTACAGTATTCTGAGATTTTAGCAAAATGAGCTGCTTTCAAAACGACAGTTTTTCCAGGGACACCCATGCATTTTTGGCAAGAAGATGCAAAACAAGCCCACCCATAAAAAGTTCAAACCAAAATGTGTAAATCTCAGCCGTCTTTCCTTTCACATAACATTTCATCTTCTCAAACATTTGTTGAGAAATTGGCGATTACATCATTATTTAGTTGTTTTAATTCATAACACACCCTAAATTGTCCTTGGTTTTTGGAGTGTGTAACATATGTAGTAACTAATGAAATTAAGTTGACCAACAAGGACTCAGGTTCATACTATCTGCAATTAAATAAATGGAAGGATCATAGCATTTTACCTGCATTTTCCGTACTGTCCCAACTTTTTCTAATTTGGGATTGCATGCAATCGAAACTATTTTCTACCGTTGACTATTTATATTGACTGCTAGATAAATACTTGAATTGAACTAAATTTGATTTGTAGTAACTATTTTGAATTACACTACTTCTTATGCTTGCTGTGCTTAAGATGCTCTGTTGTTGTCTATCTTGTCTGTAGTTGTTTTGCTACAAATTAAATTACTATAACAGCTGGAGTCCAGGTCCCTAAGCTCATATCCCATATCGGGTTCAAGCTAAAAACTCTGCTACCTGCTCCAACAGGTGCTGGTTCCCAGAGCCCAGATGAAAGGAAAAGGGTTCAAGGAGGGCCAGTTATTACTCCCTATAAAAAAACTAAACAAGCTCAGGAGCCAGACAACAAAACAAATTCTCTCTTTGTGGCTTTAGGTATAAGGAGTACTCATTCATTATTTTATTTATCTAGCCATTAATCAGTTTTAATCTGGTAAACATGTATGCAGTCCTCATATTCTGAATTATAAGTAGTTCTTGATTGTATCGCTGTATGTTCACATATGTTCACATATGTATCAAATTCTTTTCTTCTTCACAGGGTGTATGTAATGCCTCCAGCAGTGCACATAATTATAACTGAGCTTAGGTGTTTTTGATGAACAAGCATGCTCGTGTATTTACAGACAACTGTTCACAGATACATTGTGTTAAAGTCTTCATTGTTCAGCCTTCCTCTTACAAAATGAATTCAGTTTAAGCACTATGACATTGATGGTCAATAAAACAAAGGCTCATTTCAGTTTATCTCAGAGGTGTCTGAAGAAGTTAAGGTTAGGCATCTGTGTAAGCCAGCCACGTTCACGAACAGTACTGGCAAAAACATTATTGATGGCACTTTACAATTGCCGGGGTAAGTGATATGCAGTGTGGTACTTTACTGCAGATACTGTACATCCGGACAGCAGCAATCTAACTGAGCTGAGCAGCAGTGTCAAATAGACTAAACCTTTTGTTTAGCATTCTCCTAGGCTATGATACAGTATATGTACCATGTTTTTGGTTTACTAAATTTTACAAAACACACTGAGATGACACGTGGTTAGCAGAGTGGACCCACAACTCCGAAATTCCCAACCAGGTCTTCCCTGTGTGAGGGTTCCTTTTTCCAGGTGCTCCTGTTTCCTCTCACATCCCAGAGACATGCATTAGGTTGATCTGTCACTCTAAATTAGCCCTGACTGGTATGTTGATCTAACATTGCATCTGTCATGAATATAATCGTAGATGTTGACGCACTGTTAAATAAAACTAATAACAAAACAAACTAATTTAGCAATAACCAAGATTTACGTGATTCTTAATAACATATAACTCATTACATTGCTATAAGTCACTTATGACCATTTAATAACATAATAGCTAGTAATATACTCCCTTTATTGTAAAGGATTACACATTTCTTTATGTACTTGAGGATGGGGGTCGGCGCAGTTATGGTACTGGACTTTGACCAGTAGTTTGAGGAGGATTAATGTCTTGTCAATGACATCGCTAAGAGTCTGGAATCTCTCTGGATAATAGACTTTATTTCATGAAAGCAGGGCAGAAAGAAGAAGATGAAGAATTGGCATTTATTTGGTGTGAAACATTTGAGAATATACACGGAGAGTCTCTGAGGTATTCTGTACAATCCATTCTGCTGCCACTGTTTGTATATGGTGATTACATGCCTTTATGCTTCATGCACCTAACAGCAGTGAGTGTGGCTAAAGTAACAGTATATAGTAATCATCTACCGTAGATGCCTGTGTTGGTTTTTTAAATTGGCAGGCTAAATATAGACATTACGCTTTGTGTTTAAAGTCAAGGTTGCTCATATCACAACCTCCTTTTCAGAATCGGTTCTGTTGTGGTCACTCCCTGACCATATGCCTTTTAAGTTCTCTCACTGGTGGTGGGCAGAATTTGTACAAATCCTTCGCCAACTATTACTGAAACATCCACCGTCTTCCTCCCCCCAGTACATGAAGACAGTAACACTGGGTAACACAGAAGCATAATTTGGGCTACTGTAGGCTAACACTCAGACTGACACATGCATGAATTTGGATTCTTACATCACATGCCCACTGCAACCTTCAACCCTTGAAAACGGATTTCCTGTGCCCCCCGTTTCTCTGTGGCCTTATGGGACACTAAAGAGCCTGCTTTGATAATGCCACGACAGCTGGAGAAGAGCGAGGCACAGGGAGGCAGGAGCATGAAAAGGCAGGATTGTTAGGAGTCATCTTGTGGAAATTATGTAAATCAGCTGAAGACAAGGGCAGAGTTGAGCAGGGATATTCTGAGGGAGGAAGAGAGAAGAAACGCTTCAGACTCCCAGTGTTTTACAGCCTCTCTGTGGAGAGGCAAACAGAAGGCATTGAGATGTTGTTGTTCTCACTGCCTTTGATCTTGAGGCATCTCCTCTCTGCCCTCTGCCCAAAACCCTACTGTGTGACCCTCTTTCCATTGCATTCTCAAAACATACAGACTTGTTTTTGTCCCGAAACAGTCTGTGTATGCAGACACACACTTTACCCTTGACTTGGCCTGACTGCTGTATATTATTGGAAATATCACTCTCTCACTCACTTTCCATACTTGCTTAAACTAATTCAGGGTCATGAGGAGGGTGAGGCCTAATTGGCCACACAGGGCACAAAGTAAGAACTTTTCCTGTACATGGTGTCAGGTCATTCCAAATTCACATGCACACACGTATGTCACAGATATGACGGGTGTGGAAAATTGGAAACGATCTTTTTCTTCATAACAATTTTATTTAATCATAATTTTGCAGTGTGGGGCAGCACAGTGGCTCGCTGGGTAGCACCGCTGCTTCCCAGCAACAAGGTCCCGGGTTCAGTCGCAGGGTGGAGCGGCCTGGGCCCTTTCTGTGTGGAGTCTGCATGTCCTCCCCGTGTTTAAGTGGATTTACTCCAGGTACTCCGGTTTCCTCCCACAGTCCAAAGACTTGTGGCCCTTGTGGAAGACAATGAAGGAAGGAATAAATGAATTTGGCAGTGTATAGTACTCAATTTGAAAGCTATTTGAACCCATCTCTCTCAACCCCCTGAACTGGCACTGTGCCTTTGTCACTGTGTCACTGTGATGTTACTAATAGGTGACACCATTTTGTTATTCATTGCTTTTCTTTTTTGCAGAATAATTCCGCTGAAGTGCCACTGATTGTGTTTTTGTCCTTTTTTTGTACTTTGTCTGGTTTACACCTCTCGTGGCAGCTGACTCCCAAGTTCATCTTCACATTCTGCTCTGTGGTTTGTTAGCATATTTCAGGCCGTCTTTAACGGCAGCTGATTTCCAACATAGTTTGCAGATTACCGTCTTCTTAGCAACTCCAATTTATCCACCTCCAGTGGTGTACACTGCAAGGCTGGTGGTGTCTGTATTTTGTCTCCTAGCGCAGTTTGTCCTAGTGCTTGACCGACACGGGTTTTTTATTTTTATTTTCACTGCTGTAGTTAAATTGGCATTTATTAAGCAATCAATGCAATCTGTTTTTGCACGCGTCTTTTTTAAGAATTAAAAATGTATACAAAGTTTGATTGAAATTAACAACAGCATTTATATTCAGCATCTCTTTGTGTAATAGTCAAGTGTAATTAAATGTTAGAGCAGTGCACATGGTAACAACATTGATTGGGGGGGTTTTAATCCCAGACCCAGTAAAGAGCAGCAAGTTTACTGATGGACGCAAAGTTTTCTCTTCTTCTTCTCATAAATGGCACCACTCTCACTAAATGTTCTATTGGCGTATAGTTACTGCCAATTTATGAGCTGCAAGTTGTAATGCAGGAAACGATGGCGATAATATCAGAATGGCACTAATCGGACAGACGAGTCAACTAGAAAATGAATCGGTGTATCATTTATTTGTTCATTCAGCCATGCACCTTGTGTTGCCTTGGTTTTTGGTGCTAGCATGCTGCATGCCGTCCTTCTTGTCTACATGATGCAATCAATATGTAAACCCTTAAGCCGTGTTTTTGGCAGTTTTCTAGTGCGTGGCATACACGATAATGTCACTCGGCACATCTTTAAATCCGCAATTAAGACATTATCGTAGACAATACATGTCACATACCTCTATCACATACACTTATTCACACTGTTACATTTTAAACATACAAGTACACTTATGATGGTTTGAAACCGGAGTACTCAGAGGAAATCCACACAGACACAGGGAGGACATCAAAAGTAGATGCAGACAGTGAGCAGACCAGGGCTCACTGTGAAGCAACAAGGCTGACCACTGTGCCACCACACTACCTCAATTAGCATTATATGAACCTGTGACCACTTTTAATACAACGTCATCTACATATTTTTCTCTTCAGGCAGATTAAAGCTGACTGTTTTGTCAGAGGACCGGCTCCAGATGAAATGGAAAGAGGCTGAGGGGCCAGTGCAGGGTTACAAGGTCAGAGTGCGGCCAGTGTCAGGTGGGCCTGCTTTTGGTTTAGGCATCCTACTTAATTGTATGTGACACTAATCTGTAAAATTTGCCTGGTAGTTTTGATCACAGGTACTGCTGTAGCAGGGGTCACAGAAATGTTATTACTTGCACTAAGCAATGTCGACGTTAGGGCCTTCAGCTACAAATTTATGAGCGCCCATGTAAATTTTGCACTTTACATAATAACATGATATCCTCCCTTTCTAAATGGCTCTGATGATTTAATGAGGGGCATAGTACACTGATTTAAACACAGCATCAAGTCAATAATTCAGCTCTTTTTGCTGCAGGCTACAGTTTTCTTGTTCATCCATTTCATTTAAGTGATCTAGACAGCATATTAAGAAAGGTATTTCTTGAGTTCACACGAACCTGCACTAAAACAGGACCCGTTTCTAAAAAACAAATCTTGATATATCTTAAGAATTTGACTTCATGACCTGAAACTGCAATGGGTATAGCCACGCTTCATTTCTTCCTCTTTTCCTTTCTTCTTGTTGCTTGTTGTGAGAATCTGTTTTTTTCTGTGATCTTGAAGATTTAGGGTGTAATCACCATTCCATGCCTGAGCACAATTCGCATTCATAGTCCGGTTCATCCAACTAGTATGATTGCACCATACTGTGCCTGGTTGGGCTTGGGTATGGTTAAGTTGGATTCAGACCCAGTATGTATGTAGTGTGAATACTAACCATACCAGAGCACAGAACACAACGTCAGTGTGTTCATTCCATTGTGTCTCCAAGCACGACTTTTATCCCATTGACATTATGTAAGCATGCTGAGACTCAGAATGTTTAATTTCAGTGTGAGCGCAGGCCAGCAGGGGAGTGGGAAGGGGCGATTGTTGTTTTTTGGCATAGTACACGAGCATAGCATCCGGGCATAATCCGGGCATAGTTAGGGGCATTTTATTGTATCGTATCGTGTCGCTTTTCTTAGCATATCGAGGATATCGTCAGTGCTTAAAGATCTGCGTCTTTCATTCTAAAGACTGTATTAATTCTTGTTTAATTGAGTGAAGTGTAGCACATTTTGAATATAATTTACTTTACAAAGTATGGGATAATATTTGAATTGAATTTTTTAGGAATATGCCGCTACTTATGCATTATGTCTGTGATCACATGTATAGTGATAAATATCATGTATTATGAAAATGTCTTTAATTATCATGATATCATATTTTATTGCTTTGGCCACCCCTAGTATGAATACACCCTAAAGGGGTGATACATTCTTGAATTAATGTAGGCATGTAGGCAGCTCAATCCCTTAGCCACATGTTTTCTTTGCTTCTCTCTGTCTTGTTGTTGTACTTTCTCTTTATCTTTCATTTCCTGTAAGTTTAGACAGGGCTGCTCCATTATTGAAAAATTACCACAGAATTGTTTACTAGAATAAAAATGGCAGGGAGATGTAAAAGCTAATCAGACCTATAATGGTTGTCTTTTCTGCTACAGTTTAACCATAATTTCAAACAGTTTTAAATTTAGACGAAAGCATTTGAGTATACTTTTGGTTTTTTATTGAGACTACTCTGCCTGCTTGTGCTCCTGGCCATCAGAGGTTCCACAGCCTGAGCTGATGCTGACAACGACACGTGGTCGAGCCACTGTGGTAGGACTCGATTCCACACAGGAGTACCTGCTGCATGTGCTTGTGATCAACGGGACTGTGGAGAAACTCATTGCTAAGAGACGCTTCACTAGTAAGTGCATCTGCTATTCTGTCTGCCTACACCGAGACATTAAAATTAAAAATGTTAGTAAAACTAGTGATAATGTTTGTGGAGCAGGATTTATGTTACAGCAGGATAATAACTACAGCCAAAAGCTTTAAACTCATAACTTAAATACCAAAAACAAACAAGGGTTGCTGTGATTGGCATGGACTGTCTTGCTCAGCCCCATTGAGCGTTTATAGGGGCACCCAAGGAAGCATTCATTACCGTCCCAAGATACTCTTGGAAAATTGTGAAAACATGCTGGAATAACATGGATCATCAAGTTTTTCACTTGGACTTGAAGAGTCCATGCCAGCAAGGCCACCAAGGCCACCAAGGCCAATAGAAAAGGACAGCAGTAAAGTATTTCTTTACGTTAAGTATTTAACATAGTAAATAATGAATCTGACAACGCCGTAATTTTCGTATACTCGCCACTCCTCAACATACCTCATTCCTCTGCTGATATAATCTTAATAATTGTTTTATTCATTATTATCTCTAAATTGCCCCCATCTCAACTGTGCTGCAGGCCTGAAATGCAAAAATAAATGTTCATTAACAAATAAAATGAAGTTGACCAGACAAAACATGAAATATCCTGGGTTTCTACTGTCTACAACGAAATAAAAGTCAAAGTAGATATTAAAAAACACTGTGTTGTTTTTTTTATTTGCCTTTTCTGTACTGTCCCAAATATTTGGGGTTGTGCATTCCTGTGCACGAATGCTTACAGGAGCAGCCTGCTCTCCTTTCATACCATCTTTTTGTAAATGATCACGCTGAAGTGCTGAAATCATGCAAAATTTGAATGTAATGCAGTTTGAAATGTTATTGGAACACTCTGATTTCCTAAGTATAACTTTTACCTTATATTGCTTTATTTAACTATACGTGAAATCACAAAAAACTTGTTTTAAGATTCAGGGTTATGAATATAATTAACGAAATCTCATACAGTACCACATCATAAGACAGACATTCTAGACAGACATTCTTCACCATGTGTGCTTTTGTGTGTGTGCATTCGTGTGAGTCACAGTCTTCATGGCATACTTCTCCCTTTGACAAATCTGTACCCGGCGGATAGGTCCAGGGTGTGTGTCGTACTTTTGAGTTTATTGTGTTGATTTTTGCGTGTTCAGACAGGTTAGTCGTGCAGTATAGTTTGAATTCTTGTTTCACTGGTGCAGAATTCCATTACTTTGCTGTGTTGAGCTGAAATATCCAGAATTCTTTCCGTCTGAAGCTCACATGTGCACTTCACTCAGCAATTTAGTAGTAATTTTGATTAGGGATTACAAAACTATGAAACACAGGTCATTGCCTTAAGAATGCACAGAATGCCTGGCGTTCTCTATATTTTCATAAAATGTGAGAACGAAATGTTTACTGAAGTGTCTGCATCATTCATTAATCTTGGTGGATTTCAGCATCTGTATCTGTAGCTAGTAGACATTCACTGAAGCCCATGCCTCTCGGGGTGTCTATTGCATGATCAATAATTGTTGTTATGATAGGATGAAAGATTAACATGATTACTTATTATCGTTTAGAGCCATTTCTGGACACACAAGCATCACTGGCATTTATTATACAGCATGCTTTTGGTTTGTCTCTTCCTGACCCATGACTTCTCTAAATGATGATTGGCTGACCTCTTAAAGGGGCAGAAGCTCGCAACCAGTCAGTGAAATGCTTCCTCTATTTGAATCATCAGCCACTACTGGTGTGAAAGCAGTCCAGATTTAATGTGCACAATGTTGTGTTAAGTAGAGAGAGGATACAAATGGCAAATTAACAAATGAAGTGGGTGTTGGATTTGTTATAATTTGTGTTATTTGCAGCAGTTCTGCTTTGTGTTATTGGGTAAAGCTTTCTTCAAAAGTGAAACTGCAAAGCGTTTTTGGAGGAAAAGGCAAGGCCTGAACATTCAAGCTTAAGTTTTTGCTTATGAAACATGAATTGAGCATTGGTATGGTTAGTTTGAACTAAATGTTACAAAACAGCCAGTTGATTTTTAACTTCCAGGTATCCAACATTTAACCTTCACATGACATTCTGTGAAGAATTTCCTCCCACACTCCAAAGACGTGCTTTATGTTTATTGATTACGCTGAACTGGCCATAATAAGGGTGGATGTACCCTGTGATAGATTGGCGATCTTTTTCCAACTATTCAATGCTCCCTGTATTGTGCCAGTCAGTGGGCTGCGGTACGAGGAAGAAGCCCGGAATGGAGGCCAGAAGGACAAGAGGAAAGTCCTTGCAGTGAGCTCAGGCTCTGGTGACATGGACGATGTTACTGAGACTCTGGAATCCCTGCCCACCATTACCTACAAAGAGCCCACCACAACAGGTCAGACCCAGTCCATTATATAATACTGTTACATACATATTACTATTACAGTGGATCCTTAGAACACTTTTTTATTCAACCATTTCAGAACAGTCCATTAACCAGATTAGTTTGAATTCTGAGGTTGCATTGTATCTGCACATTCTACAAACACCATGCTTCCATTCATTATATTGCACTTGTAGGTTGCCCTAACCCAGAGCAATTTACAACTGAGTAGTGGTGCTCCAGTCTAATACTTTTCACGGATCGGCACCATTGCTGACCTTAGTTAGCAGATCGGATGTCAGTCAGACATCATGTTGGATACAGATATCGATATCGACTCTTAGCCGTGGTTCCTCTTCACTTGAAGCAGAAGAATTCCAAAACATGATAAACATCAACTACACTTTCTGTTTCTACCCAGATACAAATTGTATTGCTCAGGTGTTAATTTGGCACGTATGAGCACAACTGATGAGGAGCCACGAAATCACTGAGGTATTTATCTCAGGACACGCATTTGAGCAGCAGGAGACACGTTTGCTGCTCCATTTGATCGAATTGTTGGAGAAACTACTGAGATATTACACAGAACTCCTTTTTTATTTCATTTCATCTGGAAGAACAGAAAGCTTTATATAATACGTGTAATAATTCTGAATAATCACATTACAGGAAGCTTGTTTGTTTAGGGATATTATGGTAGCAAGTATGAAATCTACTATGGCTGTATTTTCTGTACAGTTACAGTTTACTGTATAGCTATGTATATGTTTTAATATGTTTGCATTATTATTAATTTCATGCAGACTAAAAAGTTGTACTTGAATTATTAGATTTAATGATGTGGTTAAATATGAAATTGACAACAGGCAATGGCTCGTTTTAAAAATACAACACTCTTCCAAATGCATATATAATTATATTTATATATACCATTATTATTGTAATTATAATATTGGAACAGAATAAAACCCTACAGGAATAAATCTTCTGTTCTAATTAGTGCGCTGGGGCACAGATGCTGCTGTGTTGGCACACATTTCGGTCTGCAGCACTTTCTCAGCTACTGTAGCCTTGGTTAAGAGCCATCATGAAATTGAAGACATTCCTCATATGTCAGAAACACACTCAGAAATGAGCTTGAGTTGTGACTTAGATGCAGGCATTGACATGCAAAGGAGAGAGGTGTGCATTTGAAACTGCTCAGTGCCCCATAAACAGGTAGCAGGGGGGGCTTGGTTGGGCATGTAACAGAGTTAGAAAGCCGGTTGGAAATCACTGTGGACAAAATGACCGAATAACTCAGGGGTCTCTGCTGAGGTGGAACACACACATGTTAAAATAGAAGGTAATTAAACTCCCAGTCAGCACAGACTTGTTCACCACATTTCACTATTACCTATATTTCAAAACTAGAGATGCACTGGTCGATCGACCAATGACCGGTGTCACCGATTCTATGCCGTGTATAGATAGCCACGCTTGTGAAACCAACACAGCCACAAAGAAAAACAAATTGCTTTCAGTAACACGAATTTAACATTCATTTATGCTTTAAACTGTGTTTATTAGACAGACCAGTGCTGACACAAGCTGATGACAAGTGGTTCGATTTCAGTTGTGCTCCAGTGCTACTGCTTAGTGCACTTAAGTGTGTAGTTCTCTTTGTATATAAAGCAGTGTTAGTAAGCAATAGAGTGGTATTTAGGTTATATTCATTTCTTCACTATTCTACAGGTCGTGTTTCACAGTGAGTGAGTGCTGTTTGCAATATGCTTGCCAAAAGTAAGAAGTGGAGGAAGAACCTGAAAACACTCAAACTAGCTGAACATATGGAATTTAACAAAGCTGAAGCTTACTCTGCTTAGAGTACAGAACCAGATACAAACCAGCAGCTGCTGCTATCTTTCTTTATAATAGAAATGTCAAGTAAAAGAAAAGTTGAACAAAAAGTATCTGTCATTATTAAATCTTGGGTAGAAAAGAATCGGAATTGGACTCGTACCTGTTTAAGAAATTGGAACTTGGAAATCGGAATCGGCCAAGAAAATTGCAGCCTAAGCATCTCCGGTCAAAACACAAACAAAAATGCAAATAAAAAATAACTTGGGTTTTTTACTCAGTGTGTTAAAAGTCTGACTTTCATTTTTAGTAAAAGTTTTATTTTGGTGCAAGCTGTGTTGAGCTCCGGGAACAGGATCTTCTCCCAAAAAGTCTAAATTGACTTAATGCTTTATCTAAAAATGAACTTTACAAAAGTGAAATAATTTTTAGAATCGTATATAAATTGTTTTTAAAGACTTTATAAACTTCGCATTTGCATACCATCATTGGATTGGCTGTTTGAACAAATTGAATTAATTCACCATGCATTACTTGACCGTATTTAGATAAATGCAAAAGGTGAATTTTGAGGGGCAACTTGTAGTGCTTCTCCAGTGGCGAAATGGGTCAATTTTAAAAAGTGCTTTTGATATTTCTTGGGCTATTTTTTTAAATGGAATGGTTGAGGTTGAAGAGTATCTGTTTTTTTTTTTTAAAGAAAAAATTCCGGAGTTATCATGTTTGAAAGGGGATTGATTTTTTGGCTTCTACTGGCCATGGCTTCATACCCTGACGAGAAGCGCCTGCTTTTGCAAGAGCCCCTCACAAATGCTTGGTGTCAATTTGAATCAGTGAAATCAATAGGGCGCAAACAGTTTTGAAACTGAATCTCATGGAGATAAAAATGACACAGTGTCCTAATCAGCAACGCTGAAGCCAGTTATCCAACATGGAAATGAAATGAGTCTAGTTCTAGAACGCTGTATTATAGGATAATCGTTTATGTGGTAATAATACACCTTCATGCACACCTTGTCTAGGGTTTAAAGGTGTTTCAAAGTGTAGTGTTTCAGTCCTTCCTGCATGCTGCTCTGTTATTACTCTTGCTTTATATGACGCTACAGATGACTGAAGTGCCACAAGGTCTCTCAGTAACCTTATAATAAGAGCCCTGCTGTAGCCCTGAACATCTGCAATCAGCTCTGCTGTTCGCTGTGTTACAAAGCACAGACCCTGCAGTACAATGTTCATAGGACAAGGAGGTGGTAATTGCAGACCCTGACCCAGACCAGCTCGGCTTTATGTCTTTTTGCACATGAAAAGTGTAATGAGTGTTCGGACTAATCACGAGACACTAACTTTATATTGTTGTTTTATATATATAGAACCTCCTACTGTAGGTGATCAAGGGGAACAAGATGTTGAAAAGAGCGGCAAAGATAAAAGGATAATGAAGAAAGACAAGAAGGCAAAGGAGACAGATGGAAAAGTTGGAAACCGAGGAAAACTTGCAGAAGAACAGGACAAAGCAAGTAAACCCTCCCCCAACCAGCCTGTTACAGGTAAACACTGATGCCTGGGCCTACAGCTTTACCCCATGATGGCAAATTAAATAGTTTTGTATAAAATTACATATTGAAAAATGATGAACAAATACAGTCGAATCCGGTTAATGGGACCACATCGGGATGTGTTTGTTTTGGTCCTAATAACCGGCTGGTCTGATTAAACAAACATGTCCTATGTTACAAGACGGGACGTGCTATAATTGATGTAACATATTAAATGTTTATTAAACCTTTATTGTAC
>JAUZST010008769.1:0-13380 GCA_034779995.1 Parotocinclus haroldoi
ATTTTACACATGTTAATTGTCCTCTGAATCAAGGTGTTTGATCCTTTGTAGATGTAATTTTTAGTAATATAAACTTTATCACAAGGTTTTAAACTAATTGTTAAGTTAAAATCTTATACATTTTAACAGTTATCTTATACATTTTAGAACATTTATTGGATGTGTAGATAGTACTGTCTTAATATCACAAAATCAGAATAAAAATGTAATGGAATTAAAAGGTGAACAACTGATTAATCAATGTGTGAAAACAAAACAACAAATACAAACATACACTAACCGATCACTTTATTTACGTATACCTTGCACAATAAAATTGTCCATTGTGTCAGCTCCACTTATCATATAGAAGCACTGTGTTATTAAACCATGAAACAGACCCTAGTCAATCTGTTTCTCTACATACTTTGCTACTTCCTTTACTCAGTTTTCAGTGTTACTGCAGTGCTGAGAACGATTCACTACCCAACTAGTACCTGCCTGACCTGATATTTTATTATGGAATATTTCATTTTGAAGTATCCCCTAATTTATATTTATACATAGATACACATGGACTACAATATGTAATTGCAGAGTAAGTGGAAATTGAAATGGGCAATGAGTTTAGAAGTGCATGTAATACAGTAACACTGAATATTACCGTTGTGTATTACTTTGTGTTCACACTTTGTTTGGTGCTCCAGTTTTATTTTATTTGTTTTACTATTGACAGAATTCTAGTAGCCACATCTACACCTGAAGACGACTTACTGCAACAGTTCAGACAAAGCCATCTTATGGACTTAGTTATTATTATTTTATCCTGTTTGAAACCAGTGTATAGAATTCTGTAACAGCTAAATTGTATTACAAAGCAGTCCTATGTATAAAAAAAGAGCAAAAATATTAAAAACCCACACACTGTCTGAATAACAAATAATAGTGATTATGTCGTTATAATTGCATGCTAAGCTCTGGGTTACATTAGACTGTAAGTGAATAGTCGGTTCTCGCAGTTGATACGCTGGACGTGAGAAAAATGGGTAGGAGTAAAGAGTAACTTCAAGGGACAATCTGAGTTAGAGCATCACCTAAAGAACCAGGCTTCTGGGTTGGTCACGGTTGGCTGAAAACAAGTAATCTTATCCCATACCCACATGGGTAGATTTTAGAGATGCCAATTGGCCCAACACATTTCTTTGAACATGAAAGGAAAACAGTACCAGGAGGAAATCCCCACAAGGACATACTGCAAACTCCACAAAGGCAGGGGCCAGCCTACCCCAGAAACCTGGGGCTCTGAAGCGGCAAGGCAAATCAATCATTAAATGAAATCTGCCATTTATAGAAGAACCAAAAGAACTGAATACAACTAATGGAAAAACAGAGGTATTTTAATATGGTAACAAGCTCAGTTTCTCACCGATACAATCGCAGAGCTATGCGTACATAAACTAAACAAAAAGATATGTCAATTAAAAAAAAGAAAACTTGACTTTGCAAACAAGAACTAACAGAAACATAAATACAAGCTGCGTCCATGACTCTATGCTTTCAGTAATCTTGAAGATCTTTAAAAATAAGTATGTTCAAATGGAACACAGAATGCACAATAAGAAAAACTTCACTTGTGTTTAAAATATAGACTATTCAAATAAAAAAAAAAGCCTTTCGGATATAGAACCATCTCAAATATTGTGATTAAATCAATGTTTTACATATATTGCATGTAGGTAAAACATGTGGACTGAATACAGCCAAATTACACAGAGGTTTCCAGATGTATAACATCTAGATTGCACTGAATGAACATGTCTTCACATTTTGACTTTGTCAAAAAGTACCAAAAGATATCAATCGTTATGTATGTGTTACATACACTGTTCTTTTTGCTAGTCACCGGTACAGTTCTAAAACATCTCAAACTACAGTAAACAATTTTTCCATGTTAATTCTGCAAATATAGTACCTGTGACCTGGTAAAGTGCAATGACTACACTGTTCAGTTTGAGAAAAAAAAAAAAAAGAGTATCAGTACAAAATATATATAGTTACTCTATGACACTCAGCAGGGAAACATACAAAAACATTTCTAATATGGAATAAACTGAGCTTCTGTACTTAAATGAAGCTCACCATAAACATCGTACCTAAACCTAAGTAGCAAGTATGTGGAACATTCATACAAACATGGCATATACTGCCATAAGTGACCTGTAGTTCGACAATAAAATTTACAAATTCAAGTGTTCCAAAAAAACAGAACAGGTCTAAAAAAATCCCTAAAGTAGCAAATTCTCAGAGCCATTCATCTGATACAATAAATAAAGAGCCCAAAGCTTATTTGCTTTGCAATGGTACCATGCTGCACTTAAACTTTTCACTGCTTTTCTAAACATATATGTGGTCAGCATCAATTCCATATCAGCTCTGACATGTTTTTGCAATGCTATGCACATACTGGCTTGCTGTAAGGTGCATCAAATACTGATAGTTCCATGAGAGTACCAGCTAGGAGTGATGTAACCACTGTCATACAGACACTTTTCCCTTAACCTCCAGCTTAATGCTCTCCCCCTGTTTGGGGCTCTGTTCCTCTGTGAAGGTGATGTAAGAATACACCAGACTTCCAGCAATACTGAGACATGACGGAGAATTGTGCAAATAATTAATCAGTTGCAACAGAAAGCAGCTTAATTCTACAGATAATAAAATGTTACAAGAAATGATCTGTAAAGTTTAATGTCTCACCTGATGTTCAGCCCAATAAAGTTAGTCCATGAGAAAATATAATCTCCTCCAAACACCATTCCAGTATAAGTCACTAATATGTTCTGTTTAGTGGGGAATACGACTGTATGTTACTAAATGATTATAATCCAACTGATTGTCTTGTCAGTCAAAGAAAATATCTGGACAAGCTTACTTTCAGGCAGCCAACTATGGTAGTTGTTAATGCAGAGTTGTACTGAGTGCACAGCATAGTGGAGTACATTAAGATGAATCTGAAAACAAAGACCAGAATCAGTAAAAAAAAAAATGGTAGTAATTTTGCAAGTGTGTGTTAATATTAATTTACCCCATTATGCAAGACATGATGAACTGTCCCACAAAGAAGGCATCTGACCAGCCATCATATTCTAGAGCCTACATAGTGTAAAAGAAAAAAATGCATGATACATGATTACAAAAGGGAAGAACTGCATTTTGTACAGATAGCTAGTGGCAAAGTATCTTTGTCTTAACAAACGTTCCATCCGGCTTTGAATAATTATGCATACAATCACTGTTGTGTAATCTGTACTACGCTGTTCCTGCTCATCTGTAATGCTAAATGTTGGCGCTATCCTGCTCTTGTGTAATATCTGGACGAACTTTTTGTCTGCGTTTAGTCTGAATAGACGGTTGGGTTGACAAAACTACTTGTCAGGACTACTGTATATGGGTTGTGCTGCTACATTCTATTCTCCCCTAAGTCAGTGCAACAAATGGTCGCTTATAAATCTCATTTCCCACTGATTCACAGATGGCACACATTACAATCAAAGCTGAAAATGTGAATATTAAATGGCCCAAGTGGTTTGTTTAGTATCTTGACACTACTTCACTTCTTTAAAATGTCCTTCCAGTTATAACTGGTGCCATCCGTTAATTTAGTCACTTGCTTCAAGTTATATTCCGGTTGTACTTCAAACATCTGCGGTCCTTTCTACTCCTATAAAATTGATCTTGATTCTGGATCACGATCACAATTTCAAATCTCTCCTATATGGACCAACTTTTGGACAGGGTTGACACCTCCCAACTGCAACTGTGTTTTTTTTAACTGTGTTTATTTTTTTAAGCAAGATCAACATTTTTCTGTTTTTCATGCAATGCACTCTACTGGAAAAGTCTTCCAATAGTTTTAGTAACCTTCTTACTACTGAACCTATAATGTGCTCATCTCTCACCTTTCTGCTATTATCAGAATTGGCACTGCTTTTAGCCAGATTATTTCCTGCAACACTAAATGCTCCAGACTCTTATATTGGTAAACAAATCTGCCAGTGACCCGTTTCGCCACGTTGCCACCCAAGGACTGGGCCTATGCTCTGTTCTTATCATCATCTACAGCTTGCCATATAATTTGATGCCATGGCCTAGATTTTCACCTTTCCACTGATGAGGTCCAGACTTGCGTTGGAATCAGAAGTTTTGTAATAAAGACTGAATGCATTGCAACTTCTGGTTGAAACTCGAATGAATTAAATGAATTACTAATATGCCACGGTATCTAGTAAAGCTTGATATGCTTCCCTTCTGATGAGCAGAAAAAAAGCTTTCTGTAATTATAAAGGTTTCTCTAGTTGTTCATTACCTGTTTTCCTGTAACTGTATAATTTCTAGACCGCACTAAATCAGTGAAAATTCACACGAAGAATCTTCGATGCAGGAACTGAAGAAACTTTTACTTAATTTCCCCTGCGTCATGGTTTGCCTTTAGTATCATTCCACCAAAAAGTGGCAGAATGCACAAGTCAGGGAATAAAAAATAAATCAAATAGTCGATAAATACTGGATAAATAATCAATAAAAAAGGCCATACGTTTTACCAGACACCATCCAAAAGACCTTACAATTAGATATACAACTCTATGAACCACTATATTCATACGGTTTACTCTAGTGGGTACAACAGTCGCTTTGTGTGTGAGGCGCTCTAGCTCCTAAGAGGCTCGCTGTGCTGTGGAAACCAGGGCCTCTCTGTGGATATGAACAGCTGCATATAATTAGCCATTGATCCTTCCTTCAGTCTTGCCAAGAATCTTGGAATTATAGATCCATGTTAAAAATCATGTTACAAAATGTTGTATTTATAAATAATGTTAGAAATGTTATCTTTGATTAACAGACGTGTCATCTAGCCTTGTTCTCATTGAGCTGCCTATTAACAGGTAATCACAACATGTAAACCATTCATTCGCAGCGGAACTGTAGGAAAAGTAGTATAGCTATGAAAAGGGAATCTTTGTCATATCTGAGTTTTCCGGGTAGGTCTGGAAAAGAGGCTGTACTGTTGGATTTTATAAGGTACTTAGTTGGTTAAGCTTACACAAGAGTTTCAAGCAAATTATTTCATTAAACCTGAACTTTTTGGATATTGAAGCTTTGAAAATGTTATGTCCTATGCTGTACTGTGTGTTCAATATTTTACCCTTCTTACCTTGTCCATGTCTCCAGTGACATGAGCAAAAAACAGTGTTGGCAGGATCATAAATAAAGCGTTGTAATAGAGCAGACCATATTTTCCCAGCTCCTGAGGGAAGGACAGAGAGGGACAGACTGAGTTATTTATACATTTTCACCAACTTCAGTCATTTAAAAAATGTCATGGCTGCATTCCTCATGTGTCCGTCAGACACATATCACCTCTGAAAATACAGAGAGCCGACAGACATGCATCTGCAAAGAACCAGTGTTGGTGAGCATATTAAGGACAAAGAATAACGCTTTACTCACAACTGAGAATACCCATATTAGTGATCAGCCTTTTTACAAGAAACAAAAACCTGTACAGTATCTCAGCAAGTACTTGTGCTTATTTAACCTAGCAATGCTGTATTCTACAATATACTACATAAGTTTACCAACTAACCTCATGGCCCACCAATTCAATTCTGTTCAAGTGTAGTGGCTGACTGCATCAGTGTGTGTCTCTGTGTGTGTAGCTGAGACCATTTTAACACTCTCTTATTTCCAGACTGAATTAGTACAGTTCAGATCTAACTGGGCTCCCTACCAGTAGTCTTAAAAAAAGCTCCAATATGTTCAGATTCACCAGATCTTGGGAACGTATAACTTCCAAAATCAACCAGCACTGGCTCCTGGTCCCATGAGATATACAATACAAAATACTACTGCTTTTTTATCTTTACACAAGTTGGTGCCTGGGTTACCTTTATGCTTTGCTTTATAGATCCTGTCACTCACGTTCAATCCTATCTGCAGATGCTCATTTGCTCCCTGTTCCTTCTGGCAAATTACGCATATATGATGTCAACCTTCAGTGTTGTAGGGCCAACATTATGGAACTCTAAGATTGATTCTGAATTTGTAGTCATTTTATTTTGTTATGTAGATTTTTCTTGTTCTTATATAATTTGCATAGTGTTAAGTGTCCTGAAAGGAGCATATACATTCAATTCTATTTTTGAATAGCAATCCACAAAATATTCAAACTGCTAGATTAAAGATAAACATGTTGTGGCTATTGGTTTATCTTCCAGCAGATGCAAATTTGCTATAAAACTGTTATGACATGACAAAGCTATATATTCACAATATGTTAGTGCCATAAACCGTCAAGGTATAATCCTACGATGTTTAAGACCTCACAAAACTTTTTTTTTTAAATCACTGTTAAGGTATATCTGACTAAAATAAGAATCGTATTTCAAAACAGGTTAAACAAACTATGTTGGCTATATCCCTTTGTCTTATAAAGTCAGGAATACCCTCAAGCCTCCTCAGAGCATTTAGCCCATCTTACCTTAGAGTCCAATTTTTGTTTCACAAAGGCTCCATTAGCAGCAGTTAAGACATCATTCATTAAGATGAACACATAACCTTGCAGGTCAAAGGATAGGTCGGCACTGGAGAAGAAACACGCACACACAATAGTTAAACAAAGACTTTTGGTATATCAATACAATAGTTACAACCGCAAATCAGAAAATGTTGGACTGTATGGAAAAGGAAAATTAAAAAAAAAGACATTTACTTTAACTTATATTTCATGGCAGACCGTATGAAACCTGGATACGTCATGTTTTTTTTTTCCATTCAGCATCATCTCATTTCTTAATAGACATCCATTTCTGCATTTCCGCCATTAAGGTTCATACAGGGGCAATTTAGGGTCAGTATTTTTTTTTTTTTTTACTAAATAATGATGTGATTCCAAATAGGTGATGTCATCCGCTAATATAACCACATGGACAATGGATTACATTTGTCCAGCACTACAGTATATAGTTACACAAATGTGTAAATTACTGTGCAAAAAGAAGACGTATGATAACCACGTCCAGATGTGGCATTGACTTCTCTGGGCTCTGAAGCTTCTGGGATGGACCATCATACAGTGAAAATGTTTACAGATTAATCAGTATTTCAGATCTTTTTGGAAGAAATGGACAATGTACGCTCCAAAGATGAGACCGTTTTTCCTTTTTTTTTGTTATTGTTTTTTTTCACCTCCTTCCTAGCACTAAATTGCCCCTGGCACTAATGTTTTTGGAATTTTCTTACAGGCATGAAATGCAGAAGTGGATGTTTATTAATAAATGAAATGAAAGCATGAGATATCTTGAGTTCTTACTGTCTGCAATTAAATATAGTAATACCACTTTTTTATTTTAAGTTTCTATAAAATCGGAGGTTCGAGGTTGTACATGTAGGTGTATTATACATAGGTTTTAACTGTAGAGTGGCGATAGCATTACTACACTTCAGTCATGTATCGTAAACAAGCATTCAGGTTGAACAATGGCAAATCAATAGCCAACCAACCACCCTTCACTCATCCCACAGACACAATCGCCAATATCTGAGGGAGGAGATGCCTTACAATGAATTACCCATCAATTCAGAGTTCTGAATGATGGACTGGTGCACCGTCCACCTCCCCTCGCTTTCCAGCCCAGGATATAGTGGGTGTAAGCAGACAATAAAAGTAATGTCTACAGAACCTTTAACTCAATAGCTGAGTTCATAAAAGCTGTAAACATAATTAATTACTTTACTTGTTGTTTTGTTTAAAGTGGCATCAGTGTCATTCATGACAGGAGAAAGATTATAGCTATACTAATCGGACACATTCATACTGGGATGATTTTATAGCGACCAATTAGCCTAAGGCATGTCTTTGAAATGAGGGAGGAAACCAGACGGCACAGAGCAAAACCAAGCACATGCAAACTGCACACAAGTGGAGTCCATCGGCCGGTTCTCTGGAGCTGTGAGATGACCAGTAACTGCTTGCGTCACCGTGCCACCCCTACCCGTATATATGAAATATTATATAACCTGTTACATTAGATCAGTTCAGGATCAGACAACAAGCATTAATATAAACCAAAGCATTATGACCATTACATTAACATTATTACAGACTAACCAAGCCAAACCCTCAGACTGCTACACACCCATTTTTTTATTATATCCCAGCTCGACTATTACCAAGAGAATAATAGCATAATACACTGCTCACAAAATTAGCGGCAATGAATATGAAGGGATTAAAAAAGAAGCATTTGATTTTATTATACTAAACAAGACCACCAGAAAAGCAAAAAGTCAAAGAAAGTTTTTAGATTACACAAGCTGACTTATTGTGATTGAGTAGCAAGTGACATATTTATGGGGGTGATTTGACTGTTGACATTGACCGGTCAGCAGGGTGTATGGTCACCCCAGGCTGCCAAAACACTGACAAGTGCATGGACAGGATCAGATTGTCTCCATCAGTTCTTGTGGAATCCTTTTCATATTCATTTCGAAATATCCCCTATTTTGTGAGCAGTGTAGTATAAAACATTTTATGCTCATATGTCTGAAGTGATCATTTCAAACATTGGGGAGAAAGTGAATCTCAGCTGAGATTGTTACCTAGCAGCCACAAAAGCCCCAAGGATCATTGTAAATACAGTCAACTGAACTGGCCGGGAGAATTTCTTCCTGATGGGAAGAGAAGCAGAACCTTGTTACCATCAATGATGGAACATAAGACTTAAGTTATTTAAAATTAGCCTTTTCAGTGAATCAAAAGATTGTGTACTTACTTTAATAAGAAACCCTCAGCAAGCATTGTGAACAGAATGGAGAACCTTCGCAAGACTGTAAACATTGGCAGACTAGAGGGAGCCCAAACAATATAATAATTTGTTATCTCTAAGTGAAAACATAAATCACTTTCAGTACACAACAGTAATTAAATAAGCATATACACAGAACAGTTAACAACACTGGTTTTAATTATGTATGGCTTTGTTCAAGCCAAGCCTTGTTGTTAAATTCAGATTTAAATACACAACTCACAAATTAGGGGATATTTCACTATGGGATTTTTTATTTTGAAATATCCCCCATTTTTGTGAGCATTATACATGTTTCCAGATAGGAGCACATGTCAACATCCAAGTTTTAAGTTCTTAATCTGTCATTATATGATGAAATTTTCTTAGAATCTGAATGTGGTTCAAGGATGTCTTAAGGTAGGAAAACATACTTTAGCCTTTTTGTTCCAAACAGCCCAGTTACTTGATTCCCCACATAAAGAAGAGGTAGAGGAAAGGTCTGGGGAGAAAAAAAAGAAACGCATGAAAGACAAGAATAAACATGAAAAAAATCCCCAACGCTTCTACTGAACACCTGATATTTTTGCCAAGATGTGATGGCTCAGCAATTAAGGTACTTGCCTATGGACCAGAATGTCCAGGGTTCAAATACTACCTCTGCCAAGCTGTCCCTGTTGGGTCCTTGAACAAGGCCTTTAACCCACAGTTGCTTGGATTGCAAGATTGTATCAATTGTAAGTAATTCTGGATAAGGGCGTCTGCTAAATGACATAAATGTTAATGTATCTTTGTTTTCTGCACCAATCAAAGTGATTTTTCATAGACAGTGTTGTTTAGAATCATATTACAAAATCCATGACTGAAAGATCCCAATTCAATTTAACTTCGGGCAACTGTCATATACTCCTAGACATGTTTGCTCTGTGTCCCCCAACACACACAAACAGACACACAAACAGACACACAAACAGACACACAAACAGACACACAAACCACTGTTGTTGCTTGGCTCAATGTGTTGAGTGATCAGTGCATCTTAACCGGTACATCTTTACATCAGGTAAAGGCCTGGCCAGACACATTTTTTTAAAATTAATAATTAATTTTTTTTAAATATTCAACAGATTTGTCTATATTGCTTGAACAAAAGCATATCTAAATCATGCACATCATGATTTGATATTTAACATCACAATCGCCATCAGTGGCCATTTCAGAGATTTCACACATGCAAGGCTATCCATACACAAGGTTAAACATCCAACCAGGTATCAGACCCAACCCCGACCATAACCTACCAGGACTCGACCCATGCCTGACCAGAGCTCACAGTGTAGCTGATCCACGAGCCGTCAGAACCGACCGTGACTTGGACTTGTCAGCCACCTGTGTCTTGGACCATCAAGCGTCCAGTACCAACCATGTCTCAGTCATGTGCCCAGCCAAAACCCACAGCATCTCTGACTCGAAGGGAACAGCTCTCAGATCCTTGCCCAGCCAGAACTTACCAGCTCTCAGACCCGCACAAAGTCTGAACCAACCAGCTCCCGGACACACGCCAGGCCAGAACTGACTACATCTGAAATCTGTATCAGCCAGAACCAACCACATCAACGGAACACACACACCTGTAGTTCCTGCAGGAGCTGCGTTTTCTATTATTTTAAAATGCTTTAAAATACCACATGAACTGCTTCGCTATCTCGCTCTCCCTCGAGAGAATAAAATCTATATCTACATATTTACTGAGTGATTTTCAAGACATTCAATAATATCAGTAAGAAATTAACCTGTCGCAACAGGCCTGAAAAACTAGTTCTGTTGGACAACCAAAAAAGCAGCTTTAAAAATTGAGCAATGCATTTGGCACTTCTCACTATACTCAAACTGAACTGTGCGTATGTGTATTTGTTTATAGTTGAGGCACTCATGCCGGAAGCCACCTACCCAACTAACCAAATCTGGACCAAAGACGAACAGGACCATTCAGACTTTTATCAGCAACAAGCCTAAAATCCTGTGTTTGTCATGGTATGAGGTTGAGTCAGTGTCCTTAGCAAAGGTTCTTTACAATTCTGCCTATACATTTTCAACAAGACCAAATGCTGCACACATAAAGGCATGGTTATGGAAGAAGAGTGCATGGGTACTGGACTGGCCTACTTGCAAGATGCGTTTGCATGGAGAATGAGACAAAACAAAACTTAAAACACTTCATCACTCGGTATCCTATGTGCCAAAATGTCTTTTAGGTGTTGCAAGAAGAAATTACAACATTAGAAAGATTAAAACGCTTTATCATCCCACCTTTATTGGAAAGTGTGAGTTAGAGTTAGGTATTTATTTTCATGAAAACTTCCTTGTCAAGCAGCTCCTAAGCCTAATATATACTGGTTTAGAGAGTTGTAAAAGCTCTTTGTATTAAGTGTACATACCTTTATGACTATGCTGAGCTCCCAGTCAGGGAAGGTGATCACTCGCAGAGCCTTTCCCACCCACAGCACGAGGACTGTGGCCAGCATCTTTCAGAAAACAATGAACATTCAGTTTTAACCCACTACTTATTCACTTCCACATTCCGTGGTAATAACAACATAGAACCTGTTTGCTGAAATTCTACTCAGACAATTAAATGTGAACACTTTTATTGAACCTCAAAATAAAAATGTTCGTAATGCTTATTTGCAGCGATACCACTACATTTTCAAAAGGGAGAATTTATGCTTACACTGCACCAGCACACATCCCAGCATACTGAGCATGGATACCAAACAATGCGAAGTGCAAGTGGAAATATTTAGAGTAATATTCCAGTGTTCAAATGCAAAACAATTTTATCTATTTAAATGTTTTTGAATAACAGTTTGATTTATGTATATGGCAATAAACACTGACATGTAACAAATTTAGGAAATTATAAGAATCCAGCCAAAGAGTCCAGCCCAAGGTGACAAAAAAAACCTTCAGAGGTACGAGATATAAAGAAGGACTCCATCCTTCTCTAAGCATGACCACAGGATTAGAACTTGCAGTACTTGTTGAGCCAAAATAATTGAACCGGAGTATCGTGTGCAAAGTTAAATTAGTAAAAACGAAACTTTTTTTAATCATTAAAAATGCATTTAAATCTTGCATGTGGTTAGGTTAAGAACTGGTTAGGTATTGCATTCATTATTCATTAAACTGGTAATAATGTGTGTAGGGGGGCATTCATACCTGACCAATACCAAGGCATAATGATGAGGGAAACCTGTAAAGTGGAAACCCAAATTTAGAAAATTTAGAAATTTGCTCTGTACAATAATGCACTGTTACGGCTTTTCCTGACTCTCAGCAGCTTGAGACTGAAGGTGCGTAAATGCCTTTTTGTACATCAGTTGGTTCGTGCAGTTACCATCTACTGGTGCCAAAACTATCCCTGGAATCTCCCAGATTTACTTTAGAACCACGATGCTAGACTACAGAAACAAATACAAACTGATACTTTGTTAACTACCAAATATGAATTTACAACCATTGGTGAATCGAAGCAATCTGTAGGACGAAGTTGTTGGTACAAATTAACAGAGATTATACTGTTAAGCAGTTCATCATATTTTGGATGCAAAGAGAAAGTTCGTGGCAGTCATTGTAAATATGATCTTCCCATTTTAGAGATAACGTGTTCTTACCTGTAATTAGTCAGCACGCTTTTATTTATCACCACTATAAAAAAGGAACTAACGCCATAAAAAACTGCGGCAACGAGCTTAAATAAAAGCGATAGCGTTTCGTCCGCCATACCACAGAGCTGCTCTTCACGCTCCTTCTCTCATTCCGTTACTCTTTCCACACAGCCTTCCTTTTATCTGCGCGCTGACGTCTCTAAGCTTCCGCCATGTTTGCAAACCATACCAACCGCATGACAAAAAGGTTGCGTCCCAAATAGCTATGAAGCAGATGTAAAGTGCACTATGTAGAGCGAGCAACGCTTCCACTTCGTATAGCATCTAGTGCAGTAATAAAGGAAGGCATTTGGGATTTACCAGTTCTCTCTGATTTACCGTTATAGAGTATAAACTGGCACCATCTAGCAGTCCAACGCCGAATTGTTGGTACATGAATAAATAGCAGGGTCTTGGCACTAAAATGTTTTAAACACGATTTATTGAAATAAAATGTATATACAAACAATAAGAACCATCAATAATAATTCATAGGTGATTCATAGTTCAACACATTGCATCTAGCACAACATGTCGCGAATAAAACGACAATAATTTTATGTTTTAAATTTGATGGGGGTTTTTTTCACACATAGCCACACATTCTCACACATAGCCGTTCCTGAATAATTAACAATTTTAACAAAAACATTGAGTATTAAAACATAATGAATATGGGGGTGCCATTGAGGCACACTAGCAATAGCCCTCAGAGCCACAGACACCTCTGTGTGTGTGTGTGCGCGTGCGTGCGTGCGGGCGCGCGAGTGTGTGTGTGTGTGTGTGCGTGTGTGCGTGTGTGTGTGTGTGTGTGTGTGTGTGTGTGTCCTGTAGTAGACTTGTCGGTTTGTGGT
>JAUZST010008770.1:0-13380 GCA_034779995.1 Parotocinclus haroldoi
AGTGAGTGAGTGAGTGAGTGAGTGAGTGAGTGAGTGAGTGAGTGAGTGAGTGAGTGAGTGAGTGAGTGAGTGAGAGTGCTTGCTTGCTTTTTGGCACTGCTGGTAAAGAGGAGGAAGAACTTTTATAAGAATTGACCTTTTAGCGAGTTAGCTTGATCTCATACTGAAAACGAAAATATTAAGAAATAATTTTAAACAGCTAGTGGAAATTCTCTATTTAATACTTTTGCATAACCCCTTTTGCCAATAAAACAGCACTTAGTCTCCTTGTGTAACATCTTATAAGGTTGGAGAATACAGAGCAAGGAATTTGAGACCATTTTTACAGAATCTCTCCATATCTATTACCTTTTGTTGTTTAGCAGACACCATTAACAAAAAACCCAGTCTCCAAACCATGCAGGGTGGTACAGGTATACCTCTATAGGATGTGCACCATCCTCTTTATCTTACCTCACAGGTCTTCTGAAGGGTTTAGATCAGGTGACAATTACAGATGAGACCATTCCATAAGGACATTTAGCAAACCCAACAAGCCTACATTTATGGTTTATTAATATTAAAGGCTTTTTAATGGCAAGCTTTCTGGATAAACTGTTTGCATGATGTAGTGTCTGATGGTAGTTTTGGAGACATGGTGACTCCAAAAGACTTCTTTTTTTTTTTTTTTTGTTACTCGACAAAAGTGATCCATGAAGATTTCTTTGCCTCTATTACTGTCTTCCTTACTGTGCATGGGGGCCAAGTTAACTTCCTCGTTAGTAAGGTTTGTCACAGTTTCAGTTAATTAGATTTTTTAAATGATTAAAAATCTACTAACTATAGATATGGGCACCTTCAGGTGAGTAGCAGTATTAGTATTATTAACGCTGCTGTTCGATGTTTTAGCCTAAGATTAAGTAAAATCACCACCAGGGTTGCCAGTAACTGTGGAGGGGACTGTATAAATCTTCTGCACCTATGCTGCCTCCTCCTGTCCCTCTTGGTAAAACAGTAAATAAAAGAGCTGACACTGATCTTGTTTTCTCCCTGAATAATCCAGCTGTTAGGGGAAGCAGAGCTTACACATGCACATACACACAATTCACTTCACTGCCAAGTGCACCAGGTCCACATGCACTTCAGTAATCTGATAATGGAAATGTCCAGATCAACATGAATATGTCATTGAGATTGGTTTCAGTCGCATCTCCACAAGTACCTCTGCTGCTATTTCGACAGTATTGTATAGGATGTAATGATTATATAATTCAGCGAGTGGCGCAATTTAACTCGTGGCTGCTGATCGCTTCCTTTTACAAGAAGGCCATGCCCAATAGAGCTGCTGTTGCAATGGCAGAGAATGGTTTCTTCCCTTGACCTTCCCATGGTCACAGCTGTTTGCGTTTGTGGAGCCTCCAGCCAAGCCAGGCGTGATTGGGTAGCATATTTGAGTGGCAGATTTGAGCAGTTGATTTTAAGTTGTGTCAATGTAATGTAATGATGTAATGATGTTGTTTTTCATGCTGACCTGTTAGTTTGTAATGTAGTAAGATCTTCAGTGCCAAGCTGCTCATTTGGCATGCAGTGTGTGGTTTGATATGCAGGCTGATTTTGCACTGTTTCTGCCCATGTGCAAATCTATGGTTATAACATTTTGATTTGATTAAGGGCATGTATACACTTAAGTAACCCTGTCACTGGGATCAGATCCAGGTGTTTATTGGATTTTTGACAATTCTGTTCACAAACTTACTGTGATTTAAGATATCTAAGTGAGCACTTTGCAGGACGCTTGAATATAGCAACAATTTGTTAATTATCAAATTATTGGTATGCATGTAAATCGAGGTAATGCTAACATGAAGAATGGACAAAAAGCCTTGTTAGTTGGGATTGGTGATATATAATGGGTTGGGAGGGGTGAAAATGGACTCTAGAGTGTTCCTGTGTCTCTACCTCTCTTATCTAATACAAATCCACTGCTTTCATCTCCCTCAGATTTGCAAGCCCTGAACTTCCCCAGTGTGCAACCCCCCTCAACCCCCCCACACACTCCAAAGCTGTTATCACATATAGTGATATCCTCATCCACTGGCCAGAACACTCACATATACACACTCTAATACTGTTTCGCCATCCACACTACCCCCACCCGTTTCCCTTTCTCCTGGTCTTCTCCCTGCTTTTGTTTTTCTAACGTAGAGCTTAGGCGATGCTAATCTTTGCCCCCATGACATCTGGAATGTCTTCTCGTTTTGATATTGAGTGAATGACTGAGTGTAGTTGTGTGAGAAAGACACTACAAAGTACTACAAATAACAGCAAAAAAATGAGGGTTTTTTTTGTATCCTTTCAATTTATAGTGACTGTGGCACCAATGAAAACCCAGGAGCAGCAGAGCAGCTCTCTGAAATCACCAACACAAAGTGAGTATGAACATTGCAAGCCTTTTGTGTACTCTCATGTAATCATAAATACATTACAAGCCAACAGTCTGTGGCCACTAGTGCTTTGCTTTTATGTTTTGCTTGATTTTTTTTTTTTTTTGTTGAATCTTTGAAAGAAAAAATATTTTTTAGTATTTGCTCGTTTACAATATGACATCAAAAGTTTTTTTCTACCAGGGTGCCCCCATAAATGTTCAGTGGGGTTTCGGTCAAATGTTGAGAAATCTGGTATAAAATCTAATGGCAACATCAAGCTAATAGTCTTGTCTTGGTTGTTGCACAGCTTTGAGGTGTGCTTCAGGTCATTATATTTGTACAGAAAAGTCGAGAATAAAGCGCTTTTACTAGTGTTCTCATAGTTGGTCAATACTGCATATCAGTGTGAGGTGTAAATACAGGTAAGTGCAGTTTGATAACCAACGTCAACGTCCATTCACTTTCAGGCCCGTCTTAAAAATTATAATAAATTATAACAGAAAATATACTTTCAACTCTTTTCAACTACAGTTTGCAGTTGGATGTTATATAAATAATCAACAGTCAATTGTAAAAGTATCTCTGACCTAGTTACGTTACTTTATTCTGTGTGTCTATGTGAGGGCGAGTGAGTGCCTACCTGCCTGAATGAGAGAGAGAGAGAGAGAGAGAGAGTGAGAGAGTGAGAGAGTGAGAGAGTGAGAGAGTGTGAGAGTGTGAGAGAGTGAGAGAGTGAGAGAGAGTGTGAGAGTGTGAGAGAGAGAGAGAGTGTGAGAGAGAGAGAGAGAGAGAGAGTGAGAGAGAGAGAGAGAGAGTGTGAGAGAGAGAGAGTGTGAGAGAGTGTGTGTGAGAGAGTGTGTGTGAGAGAGTGTGTGTGAGAGAGTGTGTGTGAGAGTGTGTGAGAGTGTGTGTGAGTGTGTGTGAGAGAGTGTGTGAGAGTGTGTGAGAGTGTGTGAGAGTGTGTGAGAGTGAGTTTGAGAGTGAGTTTGAGAGTGAGTTTGAGAGTGAGTTTGAGAGTGAGTTTGAGAGTGTGTTTGTGAGAGAGGGAGAGTGTGAGAGTGAGTTTGAGAGTGTGAGAGAGAGTGAGTTTGAGAGTGTGAGAGAGAGTGAGTTTGAGAGTGCGAGAGAGAGTGAGTTTGAGAGTGCGAGAGAGAGTGAGTTTGAGAGTGAGAGAGAGAGAGTGCGAGAGAGAGAGAGTGCGAGTGTGTGTGCGCGTGTGTGAGAGAGTGTGTGTGTGTGTGTGTGTGTGTGAGTGTGTGAGCACTCCTGGCACTGCAACCGCAACCTCTACCCAGTGCGGCGATGGACTGGTGTTTCATCCAGGACACACGAACTCATACTTTTTTGTTATAAACACAGACCCTTGACCAGGAAAAGTGGGGTAAAATTGGAAAAGCATATATAAATCAATAAACTGTAAAAGTGACCTAATCACTTTGTTGATGTTGTAAATAAGAATGCTACTCAATGATATTTATGATATAAACATGTGAAAGTTTGATCATTAGTTTACATTTAGTGCAAGCACTGTCCAAACTCAGTTTTTAGATTGGTAAAACTCTGGTGACCCAGTGACCATTCGTTGGCCATCTTAGCACATTCTTTTACGCATGGCTGAGCTGCGCACACACAGATTTACGAAACACACAGACAGATATACACACACACAGCCTGCCCATAACTCCTCCACTAACATAAACAACAGAACGTCACCTTTGAACTTCTCACCTCTCATCTGCTAATCTATGTAGCAGGACTGTCTCATTGTCGATCTGAGTGTGGCTAAAAATACATACCTTCATGTAAGCTTCTAGTCTCATGTTTCCCTGGAACAACATGCCCCTAAAAAGTATTTCTTGCACATGGTAATGCTATCCTACAGACCGCTTAAACTAAGCTGCTGGCTATCTCTTAATGTACTGTGGCAGCCACTAATAATTGATGTATTTGCATGGCAGAAGGAACATTTCTTAGCATTTACTTTTAAAATGTGCTTGGTTAATAACATGCATGAAAGTAAGAAATCATTTTGGCCAACCGTGTTTAGGATTTGTAAAAAAAAAAAAGCGTTGTATACCGCCAGTGAAACTGGAATGTAACCGAAACGGACATTGACCAGACATGACCGTAGTAATATAGTTTTTTTAAGTTACTGTAATGTAACTATAAAAGGTATTTTCATAAGAACTCTTGCACTGCATGCACACAATACGTAAATGTGGCAGAGATATCACTAAAAACATGAGTGGAACGCTACCATCTACACAGCGTTCTCAAAGCCACTGTATGTTTAAGTTATGTAAAATACAGTAACAAAGAAGTACTACTAACAATAGGACAATCCCACAAACTCGATTTCCAGCTTGTCATAAATAAGTAGGAGAAAGTCATGCACACACATGAGAAACTTTCACAAAATAGAGTCTCTAAACACGTTGACTGAATTAGAACGGTCTCTAGTCATGAGCTAATGAGCAAGCGAGCACAATGAGTAACAAACATCTCCTCTTAAACTGTAGCTCCCACCTCTGCTCGTGCATTCACAGCAGTTTTAGGCTGTACCGTTCGGAGTTAAAAGACAGATTTGTATTTGTTGTTATAAGTTCTTGTATTTTTGTTTTTTAAGACCTCGACCGTTAAAGCAAACAAATACTCATCGGATGGACATTAACCGGTGGATACCTGTATATAATTTAAACCAATGGAGGGAAACTGCTTTTAGACTGTGCAATTATAAGTCCCGTGATTCCCATACAACATCTAGAGCGAATTCTGTGAAAGACTCTGGGGTATCATGTTTGCAGTACTGCTGAGTGCATTTGATTTTTCTAATGCCAGACCTGCAAATAAAGAAAAGGTCTGTGTGTCATTGTGTCATCAATCAGCGCAATTCAGGCTGGTGCTGAAAATGGGGTCACTCAAACAAAAACATATCTTTATGTCCCTCATTGCTTCATTGCATTATACCGTTTCACTTTTTAGCCTGTAAGCAGCAGTTACATTTTGCAGTTTTAATCCAGAGTTTCTGACGGTACCAGATTCACACTTGCCAAATTTGGTGGTCCCAACCTTCTTAAGTAAACCTCCTCGTTGCTACACCCACTTGGCATTTTTTCAGTTCCACTTATCATACAGAAGCATTTCAGTCACAGATCATCTGTTTCTTTACGCCAAAGATCAGATACTATTTGGGCGGTGGATCATTCTCAGCGCTGCAGTGACACTGATGTGGTGGCAATGTCAGACACAACATTGCTGCTGGAGTATTTAAACACTGTTCACTCACTGTGCACTTATTAGACACATCTACCACATTGCTGTATCTCGTAGATGTAAAGTCAGTGAGGGTAGCTCATTGGTTGTTGTGCTGTCGTGTTAATAATCCTCCTCGGTGTTCACAGGATGCTGGTGACTGGACATGTTTGGTTTTTGGACTATTTCAGTTCAGCAGGGATGCCGATGTGGGTGAAAAATGCACTAACACAGCAGTGTAACTGCAGTGCTGCGAATGATCCACTACCCAGATAGTACCTGATCTGTGAGGTCCTGAGAACGGAGTAGTAGACTAACAAAGTATGTAGCGAAAAAGGGTAGTACTTCTCTATGGTAAGTGGAACTGAATAAATGGACGGTCAGATCCGTATGTGTAATTTGTTGGTTGTTTTTAGTCACAGTGGATTAAACCAGTGAGCATGTCACATTATGCATTCTAAGATCTAGACTTAAAATGATTACTTTACGATTGCTGATTTTTGGCAGCGACTGCAAAATAGTACAGTGTTAGGCAGCTCACACTGAGTCATGCAAAGCCAAGCAATGAATTCATTCCTTTGTTTTCTCATCCGCCTGTTTCTACTCAGGATTGCGGGAAAGCTGGGAACGATCCCAAACAGAGCACAAATCCATTGTGGAAGCCAAGTAATTAATTTATGCATTATCTTATCCGCTTATCCCAATCAGGGTCGTAGTAGAGCCAGTGCCTAACTGGCCGGACGGGGCACAAGGCAGGGACAACCCTAGACGTGGTACCAGTCCATCGTAGGCCACATAAACTTTTATAGTTTTTAGTAGGCACTTTTTGAAAACATCAATTAAACCAACACGCATCTCTTTGGCCGAGGCGGAGCCAAGAGTCAATTGTTAAACCGTCCGCATGTATTTGTTCATCTGTAAAAGCCAAACATGCTGCTTTTTTATGCTGCACCTGTCATGGTATTTCGACAGGTATCATTTAGCTTTACTTTAATGCCTGGTCTGTTTTGTTAATTCTATTATGCTTCTAATAATTCTAACTAAATGAAGCAAAATTTCATCAAAGTCTTGCAAGAAACTGTAATACTTGATTGATATCAGCAGTTTTGAGGATTTCTTTCTGCTGTGTGTATGATCCGTGTTATCAAAGTATTGCCTGTGGGCAGCTTTAATGCTCTGGAGCAGGTTGATTCCCATAGGAAGTGTGTGATTGTTTGGTTGTGGGGACACTTTGGTATGAAAAAAAAAAAAAGAAATCTGCGCAGATGTCAACAGTGCCTTTTACCTTGTTTATAATACATTTCTATTCCTTTCTTATTGACGTGCACAATGTTGAACCTGTTTATTTTTATCAGGTGATTGTCGTCCTACTCCACAAATGAAGCCTCTACAGTTTCGCTGCATCGCACCCAAGGCCCCGGCGATGGGTACAACCACAGCGGTGGTATCGTGCCAATCACCCGCCACCCTTCCGGAGGCTTCCACTGCAGTCAGTCCCAAATCCATCCTAGTACCTGCACAGAACTATGCCCTCATGAAGGTTGCTGGGCAGGAGTGTACCTTTTCTTTGGTGGCCTTACCTCAGACGGCACCGCAAAGCCAAATCCAGAAGAATCTAAAACTTCCTATCCCCAGATACCAGCCAACAAGAATCAAGAGAGTTTTGCGAAAAAACAGCAATAAGACTCCGAGTCCAGCTAAGGTTGATTGTTGTTCACAAACAACCTCATCTATGGAGAAAATGAACTCTGCTATTTTCTGTTTACCTGAGACGCCAGAATGTAAACCTTTCGTCGGGGTCGGCTCTGCTGCTTCCTCCGAAGTCTTGCTGCCGGAAAAAGCTGTTGTTTACCCAATATCAAAGTCAGAGCAAGCCATGAACAGAAGTATGGATTTGCTCAGTAAGTTCAGCTATACCGCTGGAGCCTCCACCACCGTGATCTCTGCTCCGCTTAGTAACGGCCCGCCAACCAAAGCCCAAGCTGAAGTCAAGGTCACAACAGCACCTGCCATCACTGTCCTCTCCCCCACTGTCTTCAGCAAGGCTGTGCAGATCATTCCATCTCCTCCCAAGGGAAAACTCCCCATCCTCCCCTACACCAAAGTGAAGAATTCCCTCTTACCAACTTCAGGTGTTTCTTGCACACAGTCCCTAGGAAAGATCTCCTTGTGTCAGGCCAGAAATGATGTAAAAAGCTCCCCGGTCATCACTGCTGAGACCACAGACAAAGCAACTGGAAGTAACCAAAACGTAGCCAATAACGGCCAATGCAAAAATCCCCCACCCAAAAAAAGGGGGAGGAAGAGGAAAACCATGGATGACATTCTATCTTTTGAGGCAAGAAAGAAGAGATCATTGTCATTTTTTTCTCGGAGAGTACCAGAGAAAGTGGTGTCTAGCACTCAGTCTTCTTCATCACAGGACAAGGTGGTTGACATTTCAAAGAAATATCGCAGCATTCGCCCTAAGCCTGTTTTGCTGATGGAGCCTACTGTTCCTCAACTCGTTCCATTGACTTCTGTCTCAGTTTCAGAGAAGCAAGACCAAGAACACATTACGGACCGGCAAATACCAGGAAAATCCATCTGTGACTTCCAACCTGGTTCAATGCCCATGCAAGCTCCCTGGAAGCAATTGACAATTCAAGCTGAAAACTCTTGCAATTCCATGTGTGCTAGTAGTCAAGCACCCCACCGATGCTCAACCTGCAGTAGGTGTTTCCAATTCAAGCATCACTTACAGAGTCACATGAACAGTCACAGTAACCTAAGACCATACAGCTGCCCGGTGTGCAGGAAAGCCTATGCTCACTCTGGTAGCTTGAGCACACATATGAAGCTACACCATTCAGAGGGCAAGCCTAGGAAGAGCCTCCGCTGCGAGTTCTGTGAGAAGGTGTTTGGGTACGTCGGTGTGTACTTTAGTCACCTAAGGGAAGTGCACAGGGTCATACTCACTGTGGAACCATCGGTCAGTCAGCATGAAGACAGTACACCTGTAGAAAGGTAATTATATATACACACACCTACACCACATACAGTACAGTCCAATTTTACAATGGGAATCCGATAATACAGATAAATATAGATATGTAGTACAATACGTTCCCACACTGTCCTGTGCGAAATGTGGAACTCAGGAATGTGTGATATTGTTAGTGCGCTTCAAAATGAAATGAGGAAAAGCCATGGTCGTGACAAGGAGTGTGTTTACATGCACATAATAATCAGACCGTCCATATCATCAATGCACGTAAGTAATCAGATAAATGGTTACCTCCTGGTCTTAAGTAATCTTACACAATATGTGGCATAAACATCGTTATTAAATGATTAAATAGCATATTCTTGTTTAATTCTGGGGTTACCAAATCTTAACAAAGAACCCAACCAGGTATATGAAAATGACTGTCCAAAAAGTCTGTAAATGGAGTGAAATGATTCTTAGTCAGCTGTGATCAACTATCAAATAACTTGGTATCTAATTAATTGCTCAATTTCTCAGGGACATCATCGTGAATTTTTGCTCCAACTGCGAATGTTTTTGCATTAGTTCTTACTGGAAAGTTAACAAACATGATGGCAACCTCAAGAACCAAAATCATGCTTTATACCAGAACATCTGAAGAGCAAACAGGTCAGCTCACTGAGAAGACCATTGATCCCGGTGATGTTAAAAGCCGTCCTGCTTCATGATATGAGCTTGTAACATTTTCCCTTTCAGAATGTATGTTCTCTTCAGTAGTTAATGCCGTCAAAATAGAATAGCTAATGTAAGTGAGCATTTCATTCGGATTATCAACTATATGTAAACGCACTCGTTAACGTTATTTTGCTTTTGTTTCGTACTTTCAAAGCATTATGGGATATTCAGTACTAGAAAACAAGCATTGTGTCAATGATTGTGCCTAATGGGTGAATGGGGAGAAAAAAAAAAAATATATATATATAAGTGAGTACAGGCCTAAGTGAAAATGGCCAAATTGCACCCAATTAACCATTTTTCCTCCCCAGTATCATGTGACTTTAGTGTTACAGTAAGTCTGACAGTGTCATACTCCACACACTATATTATCATATCTCTCAGAAGGAAGGCTCTTCTAAAACAATTTGGACATGGATTACTTGAACCATACCCTGTGGTCTGATGAGACCAAGATAAACTTATTTGGTTCAAATGGTGTCAACAACCGGGTGAGAAGTGCAAAGACAAGTGTAACTTGTCTACAGTCAAGCATGGTGGTGAGAATGTCATGATTTTAGGTTGCATAAATGCTGCCAGCTGTGGGTAGCTACAGTTAGTTGAGGGAAGCATGAATAACAACATGCACTGTGACATACTGTAGCAGAGATGGTCCAGGACAGTATTCCAACATGATAGAGACCCCAAACACACCTCCAAGATGGCTAGTGTCTTGCTAAAGAAGAGTTCAATTATGTCTCCAGACCGACCAAAACCCTATTGAGCAACTGTGGAGTAGCACACGTTCTCTAACATCCACCAGCTCTGTGATGTCATCATGGAGGACGGATTGCATGGAATCCGTGGAAGAGGATTCCAGTGACAAACTTTTGGAAAATAATAATCAATATAAAAAATATTGACACTTTGGGCACAATTTGGCCAGTTTCACTTAGGGGTGTACTCACTTTTGTTGCCGGCGGTTTAGACATCAGTGGCTCTGTGTTGAGTTATTTTTAGGGCAAAGCAAATGTAAGCTGTTATAGAAGCTGTAGACGGTCTACTTTATATTTACAGATAACCTCTTTGTTCACCAGTGATCAAACCATATAAATGTCTTTCTGGTCAATTCAGGGCTTTTCACTCTGAGGATCTGGCTTCAGAGCAACCTGTAGATCCTGTAGAGCTCCAAATCAAATGCGGCCGTTGTCAGGCAGTTACACCTACCTTCGCTGACATGAAGCTTCACTTGTTGTACGTACATGGCGAGGACGTCCGGGTGCCACCGAAAGACGGGGCTGTCCACGGTGGGCGCGAGGCAGAGAATGAGCTGGTGAAGCATGCGGCTCACTACTGGAGGCAGCTCAATGAGAGGCGTAACCTGGTGCACTGTGGCAGTTGTGACGAAGAATTCTTCTCCTTCTCTAAGCTTAAGCGTCACTTGCACTCCCACCATCAGGGTGCCACAGAGAGTCATGAGGAAGAGCAGGAACAGGAGGTACGAGTTAAAGAAGAGCATGTTATTAGGTGCCCCTCCAATATTCTGACCCCTCGATTAGGGTCCCTATTAAATTGTATCTTGTGCAGTGAGGTTTTGAACAGGAAGCAGGAACTTCTGGAGCACTGGAGGATATGCCACAATTGTGAAAATCCAGACCTGCTTTGGCAAATCCTTCAGTCACAGACAGGCAAGCCATAGGTTGTCATCCTATGTAATATTAACTCTAATAATAGTAACTACATCTTCGATTACCAGTTCAATTTTGTTGCTCTTATCTGTTTGCAATGTTTTGATTGGACTGATTTGTTGTTTTTTTTTATTTATTAAGTTTTTCCTAATGTGTAATTTGTTTGTTTCATTAGACTTATTATTTTGAAAGTTCCATTACATGGCTTTAAAACTCAGTTGTCCTGACTCCATTTGTTTTTATGTTGTTGTTAATAACAGTTAAATCACTATCACTGTTCAATTTACTGCTCCATTTGTATTGTGATTGTTGTTTTTACCTAAACTTTGGGTTTGAATTAAAAGAGGACTGCAAGTTTTGCGTTTTGTAGGGAAAATACCCTCACAAAGTCTCGAGGCTAGTTTGAGGCGAGTTGTGAAGCAGAAAATTAGAGACTCCAATGCTACCTAAAAGAAGCAAAATGTGGTAATACTTTAACCACCTACTTTAAGAAAGGCCAAGATAAATCTTTGGAAAGAATATGTAGAAAATATAGAACATTATGTTTGTCCATTTTCCATTACATAATAGTGTGAGAAATAAACTGCTTACAAAAATTAGGGGATATTCCATTTGATTTATTATTATAGTACAATCACTGATTCATTTTCAGTTTCATTTGTATTGTGATTCTTAGTTTTACATAAACCAGTTTAATTTCATTTAATTTAGTTGATTTTTTAGTATAGGGGAAATACACTCCTTTTACTTCAGTAACACCTTGTTTCTACACTCCCGTTTTTTACAATTACAGCCTGTAGTCCATCTCTTTATCTACATTCTTTTTAGTCTCCTTTAATCTATTCTGTAATGGATATGACAACTACAGATCAGGTACTAATTGGGTGGTGGATCGTTCTCAGAACTTCAGTCACACTGAGTGTGTTTACATGCACTTAATTTGATTTTCTACAGTTATAAGATTTTGTTAACACGTTTACATGCACTTGAATGATCAGATAATGGGAAAGCTCTGGGTTTACATGGCTCGGGCGATGATCGGATTTTACTTTGTAACCAGCCAATAATCTCAGAGAAATGTGTGACGTAAAATTTGAACTTTAATATCTCTGCGACGTGTTCCATAGTTCGTTTAGTGGGTGCTGTGTTTATTTTCAGGGTTGCCAGAACCCAACACAGAATCCCACACCAGGTCCATTTACATACACCCAAAAGCAGCGGAGTCTTTAAGAATAAGTTGACCTGGCAATTGTCTTTTTTCTGCTAGCCGCTCTGCCTGCATAGGTAAATGTAGAAGACATACTGAAATCGACATTTTTTGTAGGTGGACCATTGTCATTGGTTGGAGGACCATTTTACACTTTGTGGTAAAAATGAATGTAGAAACAAGTAGGTGTACCTATTCAAGTAAAATGTGAGTTTACTAGCTAATGTTAGTGTTGCCACCCCAAACCCATTCCTAAGACAAAATGTGGGAGAAAAAAGGCATTGGGATAAAACTGAGAAATCTACTTCTAGAGGACCTCTAGCCTGTGTCAAGTGAAAAATTCTGTTCAACAAGGCATTAAAGTTTATTTTAATTTTTATTGCCAGCAATCGCAGAATACACTGGAACACCTTGTTCCAATGGTAATGATATTTAGGTGAATCTCTTATAGCTTTTGGTGTCTAAAAGTACAGACTTTAAATTTGGCTTGTATTACTTTGAACACACTCAAATAGTCCCTAGTTCCCTCTTAGTGTACACTATCCTCCTAGTTTTTTTGTAATATAAGTTAGTAAATGACTTTGTGACCCTGTGTAAAACAAATGCCAAATCTGGATTACATGGATGAGCTATAGTGATGCCTTTGGAAAAACATTTTCTGGTCTGAGCTGGATCTTTCAGTCACTATTTCAGAAACAGTTCAACCAAATTTTGCGAGCTTGGTTAAAAGCAGTTCTTTTATCTGTGTGCAATTTACTGATTGGCAGCTAGTGGTTGAATAATGTCTTTAATGTCTTTAACCTTAGCTCTGAACTATTTAGTCTTAGAAGCAGTAATGTTATGTCAAATCTGCAATTAAACATAGCATCAGTAGCATCAGTTCGGCTGCACAGTATTTACCTTGAAATGATGTAATGATGATGTCATGTCACAATCACTTTATGCTCGTTTAGAGCCACATATATAATGATAATTTTATATATAGTTTATATTCTATGGATGAAAGAAGTTCTCTGTATGTTTGCGCAAAAGTGTAATGTTCATTGTTGTTTTTTGGATAGCATAGATATATTTAAACAGCTTTGTGTCAATTTATAAACATCACAGGGTCATGAAATGAAAATGGAATGTTTCAAATATATATAT
>JAUZST010008771.1:0-38564 GCA_034779995.1 Parotocinclus haroldoi
CACACACACACACACACACACACACACACACACACACACACACACACACACACACACACACACACACACACACATGAGACCTGAGACTCATTATGTTTTGTCTGGACAGTATCATTTAATTTGTTATTAAACATTCAGTCCTGCATTTCAGGCTTGCATTTTTATAATGAATTATAAAAACTAAATGTATGTGACTTTAAACAGGTGACAAGGTTGGGTATAAAAGCTGTATCAAGGAAAGTCTTTGAAGATCAAAGATGGCCAGAGGGTCTCCAATATGTCAACAAATGCATGGGAACATTATTTCATTTTTTAAAACAATCATGTGAAAGACAAACAATAAAAAAATCATGTGAAAGAATGATTGGAAGGATGTTGCATATTTCTGCCTCTACAGTGCTTAAGATCATTAAAAGATTCAAAGAATCAGGAAGAATTTCAGTGTGTAGAAGACAAGGGTCATTTAAAACTTTACCATGCCAAAAAAAAAAACCAACCTCTTTTTTTGGTTTTCTTAAAAAAAATGGAGCCATGTGTTCAGGTTCAAAGATGAAAAAGACCATTCAGACTATTATCAGCAACAAGTACAAAAGCCAGAGTCTGTCATGGTATGGGGCTGTGTGAGTGCCCTCGGCAATGGTCATTCACACTTCTGTGATGGCAGCATTGATGAAGAAAAGTACACTGAGACCTTACAGTGACATATGCTGCCTTGAAGACGTCATCTTTTGCAGGGATGTCCATGCATTTTTAACAAGACATTGCAAAATTGAGGCTATTGGTAATGGACTAGCCTGCCTGCAGACCTGACCTGCCCCCAATAGAGAATGTGTGGAGAATTTAGAAACAAAAAAATGCGACAGCAATGACCTGGACTATTGCACATCTTAAGACATGTTTGCAGGAATAATGGGACAAAATAAAATGTGAAACCCTAATGATTTGTATAATTAATTATTCCCATATTGAATAAGAAGACGCATTCAGATCACATTTAAATACACCTGATTTTTCATCCGGTCAAAATAATTCAAATTTGCTCCATTCAACAAAAACACAAGTAAATGCAATGCGTAAACAGGTTCTCCTAAAGATTGCATAGTCTTATTGTTTATATCTAATACCCAGTGTTTAACCTGATAAACTCTAAGATTCACTTTTGTGAACCTATCTGGGTCACAGCATAATATCCATTTAATTTCCGTTTGATTCCCATCCAAGATCAGTGTTAGCCTACTTGAAATATGTTATTCTGGTTAGCTGTTCCAGGAAACCTGATATTACAGGATAACATAAGGTTTGGACTGTCTGCTTGATGTTTGTGAAAGTTCAGATCATGATTCTGCCCTGGTCCATGTGATTAGTGCCTGCAGATGCTCAACCTTTGGGTTATTTTCAACCTTTTCACCGCTGTAATAATGCACTTGGGCAGCTGAATGTCCCGAGGCTGTTTTGAGCACACTCCTTTCGGGATTTTGCCAGTTGTGGGACTCTGAGAGCTGAAAGTGGAGATGGGAGTGGAGAGAAGAGATAATGTGAAGTGTGAGAATAATCTCAGATGACTTTCAGCCGACAGGTTCTGAAAGAGGCATACAGACAGACAAAGTCAGAAAGTGTAAAGGGGGCCTCTTTGTAGCGTCAACCTTCTCAGATACATACTGTATATGGGAATGTGTGTGTGTGTGTTTGTGTGTGTGTCTGTATGTTTAGAGAGCAAGAGTGTGTCTGTGCTGCATAGTGCACCCTTTCCTGATGGAAGTATTCTGAGAAACACAGTGACATAGACCATTTCCTCCAGCAGCCCAACATTTGATTAGTCCCCTGCCTCTCTGTCTCTGAAAGCTGCTTATCCTACATAATTGATATTGTAAATAGAAAGTTGGAAGGACACACTGGATGTTCTGCATGAACTGTTTACACAATGTACAATTATGTTTTGCCTGGGATTTCCTGGACATTATGCAGAGGCCTGGAAAAGGCATGATGGGGTCGAAGAGCAGCTGGGCTTCTTCTGGCCAAACAGAGCAGTGGACATGGTGCTGCAAGCAGTCATACGCTTCAGTTTGCACAAACACTGAGCCTCTGTTCCTGCCATGAGACAGAGAGAGACAATAATGGAAATACTTAGTAAATAACCTACTATAGACTATGTAACTGAACGTACACTAATGAGTCTCAGAAATACATATTCACTATATTACACAATGGAGTATATACCTTATGCTCATGATTCTGGTACTGAATAAGTACAGGTAATACTTACTTACAATACTAAGTAAGTACAATATTGTAAGTGAAACCCAACCAAAATTCCAAGAACCCTGTACCTGTTGAGAAAGCAGAATTTAGTAATTTTGTAATTTCTACATATGGGTTCCGCCTAATACATTTTATGCTTTGAAAACACTGCTGTGATTAGTGCAAAGATAAGTCTGTATTAAGGAGGAGGGTGTGTATGGGGAGGTTGGTGGTAATTGCGCAGGGTCGGTGTGTTGTGATCACATCATATTGTTGTGTTGTGATTGTTCGGATACACTAAAGCATAAGAGCTCAAAAGGGCTCAAAAGTTTAGCTCTACTTTCAGAGAAAAGACTAAGAGAAAAGTTGATGTGTTGTAAAATAATTTGTAAAGAAATTTAGATTCAGCATTATTACACACAAATGTTGTGTATGCCACTTACGGTGAATAAATATACATGGCTTAATGTACTTAAACAATGACAGAAATCTTATCTGAGGTACTACTGGTCATCAGTAATCTCTACTACTGAAATGTGATAAAAAGGAAAGTAATCATTTTTATTTTAAGCTTTCTTTCTTCCCATTTAAATTCTCTTTACTTCTTCATCTTACCCATATTACATCTTACTGTATGGACCTTATGTTTATAAATTCAGCACTTATCATTAGTAGTAACAGAGAGAAGTTTAGTGTTAGTAGGTCACTGCTTTATAACATTAAGCCACCTTAAGCATTTTAGGTGGGAGTTATTGGTGCTGGGAAATGTTGTGAGGAAAATCTGTGGTCATTGTGGTCAATTGTACTTTATTAAGACCTTAAGGTAAGATAAGCTATGCTATGATATAACTGTATATTTTAAACTCTACAGTTTACAATAAATCCGGCTTATGATGGATTTGTCTGAATGTATTATGACACAAGCGGAGCAACATTCTGGCTGCACCTACATATACCTAGAGGTCCCAAACATCAGTCATTTAACCATTGGGACATTTTACTAAGTAACACTGTTGTGCTAAATTTCGGTGTTTAAATGTTGTTATTGCCTGTTCTGAATATTAGCGGTTATGCAAGTGCACTCATTCCCTGTTTTCAGGAGTATCTCTTACTACTTTCAAATGTTTATTTGTGAAGATGCAAATTTCAGTAGCATAAAAATGACTTTGCATCATGACCCTAACTTTCAGAAAATACACTATTTTATTTTATAAGCTACATTACTAAACAAAGTTAGATAAGTCTTAGTGATACTCTGGTGCCACTTCTGCTTTGTGTGTTCATGAATGCCCACTTGCATGTTCAAGTAGGTTTCATTGTGAGTGCATGCATGTATGCGAATCTGTATTTATCTGATCTGTCATGCTTTGCATGAGATCACGCCTAATTGAGGGGGCGCTATCGTTTGCATAAATTGAGGCGTGTCGTTACATAGGGCATTTTGTATTGATGAGTCTTTTGTTTATTTGGCTTGTTTGTGTTTGTGTGTGCCTGTCTTCTCCATCATCTGTTTTGTCCTTGAATGTCTAATTTAGTCCTTTAAGCCCTGTATTTGGCTTTATTGTGATGTCAATATGTTTACCTGCTTCTCTCTCATTGCCCTACCTGTTCTTAGGTGTTAAGGCCAGGGGATCATTACAATATTAGCCAACAGGCTAGTTGTTGTGAATCATAATACAAAAAAAACAACAACAAACTGTGTTGCAGCTAGGCCGAGTAGCATGATATTACAGTGTCTTTATAATATATATATAGACAGAGACAACTTGTCCATGACTAACGCTGCTCAGGTTTTACTCTTGAGCATTTCGCCCACAACCAACATGTCAGCTACGAAAACCGTTCATTTGTCAACTCAGCTTAATATGTTGAGTTGTAACACAGATAATCAGTGTTATTTGATCTGTGCTGAGTTTTTAAACCTTTTGCTGACCAGTGCATATACATATATACTCTGATTAACAAAAAAAAACAAACAAGCATTGAACAGTTTTTGGAATTGAATGAAACTTATATAGGCATGCTATTACTGCTATTATTAGAGCAAAAGGATAGTTTATTTGAGTAAGGGAGTAAAGTAAAGTAAAGGACGCTCTATTACCCTGTTAGGCCACCTTTAGGCTGGATATAAGATAAGCTATAGTTGGGTATGGAGCCATACAAGAGACCAGGCTGTGTGTGGGTGAGAATTATCAATCTGAAACATTAGTTGCTGAATTGTTAGAGCCCTGCATATCACTACTAGGGGTGACTGACTGTCATTAAGTGATGGCTCCCCAGTTCAGGATTAAAGCACTCACCACAAGGCCTTCATATTCAAACCTGACCTTTATCAGATTCCAAACAACTATTTTCCCTGTAAAAATTGTACAATTTAAACCCATTGAAGAAAAGCATCTCAGAATGCACAACATTTGGAATCTTCTACATGAAAGTTCCACTTCTGTCCGCCAATAACAGAACCCTGAAGTTGCAGTGTGCATAGACTGCTCCCCAAAACTGCCCATAACTGTCTAAACTGTTAATACAAGAAGTCTTTACACTTATTTTATTCCATATAATTAATGTTGAGCAGTCCTCTGAATCATCGGTAGAGATTTTCCTTGTTACAGCAGATCTTAGGTCACAAGCTTAGCTCACAAGCACAGGGTGTTGCTTTTGGAGTGTCTTACCTGCTCTGAATCGTTCATTTTGACCATGAGGTGATGCAGGAAAAGGTGAGTCAAGCAGAATGATTCTTGAGCCAGAGCAAGGCTCCAGTGCAGAAGAGAGAAAAAGAGAGAAAGAGCCTTAAAAAATAGCAGTCACATTATAACTACTGCAGTATGCAAGTACTCATTACACAGGATCAAAATTAAAAATGAGGAGCCACAAAAGTAGGAGACAAAAGTAATTGTCATGTATGAGCTTGGAATGGGCTGCTGAAGAAATTAAAGCAAATTATTATTGTCTGACACATTATTGTGATAAATGATACTGAAGTGATGATTCATAATGATCATTATTCAAATTAAGTTCGAAGTCTGATAATATATTTTTTCAGTGGTTATAAAATGACTTGGCTTCTTATATCACAAAATTGGTTACAGTGACAGCTATACCAATTGAATACAGTCAATGTTGTGATTAAATCATTAAAAAAAAATTTCAGTCTGTACGGTTGCTGAATTGTCTCACGTGGTATTAAGTGTTTTTACACTGCTGTTCTTTGGGTGTTAGGGATATTTTTCTTCTGAATGATTAGACCTCGTGATAATGAGGTAATGCCAGTTTTGAGAATTTATTTTGACAAACCTTTTGTCAGCATATCTGGTCCCACCTGCTCTGCTGTCTGGTGCACCAGTTGTTGCAGAGTTTTACAATACCGCAATACAAAAAGTTGGGACAGCACAGAAAATGCAAAGAAAATCACAGAGATCCTTACATTTACTTTTATTTTGTTAGTATTACATTTAAGATACAGTAATTTCCTGTTCAGGACTACAGGCAGGACTACATTTCAGTACCCATACCCTCTTTTTACACAGCCATGAATTGTAATGTGTGCAGCATGTGGTTTTGCATTGTCTCTTTAAAAAATACATTTTCTTAAAGACCTGGGATAATGATGTGTCTGACCAGAGTGTACACATTTCTACTGTGTGATGTTCAATTTCAGGTGTCTTAGACTCTAGATAAGGCTACACAACTTCAAGGCATGGTTGATTACCTGTTGACATCACCTGCTGTCAACAAGCCAGAAGGCAACTGTATAAGTGGATGTAACCGAAACATAATTTTTTGTTTTAAATGAGAAGTGCTTTATCTGGAGAAGCGACAACATTGCATTTCAGCATAATAACCTTATCTCATCTCTAAAACATGGTGGTAGGAGCATCATGTTTTGGACCTGTTTTTCTGCATATGGAATATCACAACTTGCAGGCATTGATGGAACAATTAATTAATTTATTAGACCAGTAAATTTGAAAGGAGTTTTAGTGAACTAAACTGTCCATGAACTGAATAGAATCTGAATGCAATGATCCTAATAGAATATTGGTGATTCAGAAAGACAGCAACTATAAGCACACACACTATTCAAACACAAAGTTTTAGTTTTATTGAGTTTAATAAAGCTGATATTTTGGAACGACCTAGCTGAAGTCCTGATAAAAATGAAAGGATTTCACATGAAATAACTTCATATAACTTTATTTACTTTTTATCTAGTTTTAGGTCATATTTATGCAAAAATATCAAACATTCTAAGTGATTCATTCAAGGATTTTGTTGCTAAGAAAAAAAAACTAGAGCTGTCAATATATTACATACTGACACAAGCTACTTGTATTAATATACATAGTACAGTGTTTTATGTTAAATACAGTAAGTAACATTTTAGGTAAAGGATTTCCATCATACAGCATTACATATCCTGATTCTGGTATTCTGTGTTGTGGGAAGGCTAATTACAGATCAAGGAAGTATCTAATAATGTCTGTTCACACATTAGAATTGGAATCTGACAATTCTAATACGTAACTGATAAATCTCTTTATACCATTAAATCTGTCTTGTGCCATATGGAAGCCAATTAGTAGATCTTTACAGTACAATCACGCAGACCAAACTCCATCCAAGCACTTCCCTTGCACTTACTCTTTGCTGTTAATCCCTAAAGAACCCCTGCCAGGTTTGTTGGCAGTAAAGCTGCTAGTAAAAGCCACTTTGTTTACAGTGAGATGTTGCAGTTCACTGTAGGCCATGTCTAAAGAGTTAATTGCTTGCTCTTGTTTCTTGTTCTGTTAATTTGTATGGATTGCTTCTGATTGCAAGTACATTACTTTGAGCTGGTTTGCCCTTGCGTCCAGTGTTGCTAACAGTGTTTTCCTGAGTGGGCTGTGTGTATCTGCTTTAATAAACATGTTAAAGAGGGGAGGTGTGGTAAATTGTAATTCCCTTTCAACTCTATGCCAGACATCAGAATCTGACCTTGGAAAAGGAGGGAGAGGGATGTGGATGACATATGCTTTCGAGTGCAGAGAAGTGTGTTTGCTTTCAATGCATGTAAAGTAGGCTGTCTATCACACACACACACACACACACACACACACACACACACACACACACACACACACACACACACACACACACACACACACGCACAGGCGGGCACACAAACACACCTACATGGACACCTTTATGCATATCAGCATGCCTAAGTAAGCAGGACAGAGGTTGACAGTATGACATAGTATCTCACCTCTATAATCAATATTCCAGCAGATATGAAGCAAAAAAATTGCAATCGTTAGCCATGCTGTTAATATAATGTGCACAGGTGATGGAGGCTGAGCGTGACATTTTATACACTTTAATGCCTCTCTATGGCTGTCTCTGTTCAAGCTGTGCTGAAACAACCTTCTGATCAACAGTTCAGAACTTTAGCCATGGAGCCACTATTGTCCAACTGTCAGGTCATAACCGTCAACATCAGGTTACTGCAATACCTGATCCTGGTTCCTCTTGTGAAAATCGTGTGTTATTACTGCGACAATTTTGTTGGGCCAACAACTAAGCTTAACCACACTTCTACGCAGGCTAAACACAAACAGTTATAGCAGTCTGGCCAAAAGGTCAAAATAAAACCCCAAGATTGCAAGTTAAAAACAAACCAAAAATTCAGCATTACATCCAAGGTGGCCAAACATTTGCCATTGCACAATACTGCTATTGCTGAAAATTAATCACTGGTGCCTTTGAAATCTAGTAATTAAAGTAAGGTACCATTACACTTTTTAAACCTTCAGACCACTACAAACATGGCTGACACAGCTATTACCTGATCAGTCAGCATTGCTGTGGCCTTGACTGTTCTCATACTCGGATAAGCATAAACACTCTTGGAACTGTGGTGACCTAGTGGTTAAAGTAATGGACCATAATGCATAGTGTACAAATCTCACATCTGTGCAGCTGCCACTGTTGGATCCTTCAGCAAATTAAATCCAAGCCATGTTTGCATGGATTGTAAGATTGTATCGGTTGTAAGCACTGTGACATTTACAGCCACTATATCCTGGTTCAAAATAGAATTGAGTGATGGAAGGGGAATACAGAAGCCACTCTTTTGGCAGGTACTTCCCATTTAAGGGCCTTTGCCTGAAAAGAGTTGTGTAGAAATACCTTTTTTTGTTTTTTGCTTGATATGTCATCTCTATAAGATCATTTATTTAACTGGTCTATATTTGCTTGTATACACTGCTCACAAACAATAGGGGATAGTTTATTATAGGATACTTCCATTTGAATCAACTATTTTTTGTGAGCAGTATATGTGCATTGTTTTGTTTTAAAAATGTTTGCTTCGACTAGGCTTTCATTGTGACAGAAATTGTTCAATTACCCATTTTGTATTTTTTGTTAATTCTCTAACGTGATATTGATGCTTGCTTGCTTAGTTTGCTGCTTTGATTCAACCAAAAGTGCAAAGTTGTAGCGTCCTGTAATTTCCTGCATCAGGATCAGGGGATTTTATAGAAATGTCTGCTGATGACTGGCCCAGAACTAGGCTCATACAAATAATAAGAGCTTCTAAAAAGGATGCGACATGCAACTGTGGAGACAATAGCTTAACTATATTAGCATAGGTAGAATAATGTGAGATTATCTTGATAGTACAGTAATATTAATTTTAGATAAGCGTACCTTGCCTACACTGTATTATCTTTTTTGTGTTAGGGGTTAAGAAGTAATCAGACAGTGCAATTTTCATTTCTTCTTCACAGTAATTATCAAGAATGTGCTGATGTGTGCAGTCAATGATGTCCTCTCATTATATATCTTCACAAATAGCAATACATTTTACAGCATCCAGTGAATTAGACTGTTATGGCATTTCCAAGACATGTATGTGCTTCTATTGTGATTGGTATGGTCAGAGATTTATTACACAATGGATGTTGGTGTATGGTGATGATTTATTTATGAATTTGTGACATTACCTGGTGCTCATTTTCTTTTCATTCCCCAGGATCCTCAGCAATAACAAAATTTCATTGGTGAAAAATGGATCATTCTTTGGCTTAAATTCTCTGGAGAGGCTGTGAGTAAACATACCACTACACACATTTTACACACTTGGGACAGTTACTCAAAAAATAATCTATTACAAATGATTAATTACATTATCCATTACTTTAAAGTTACTCTTTGAAAGACATATTAATCTGTGCCAACTAGAAAGTACCAGGATAACTGCCCATAGTCCATTAAATGCTTTAAGTGCATTTTTAGTTTCATATAATTGGTTTTATGGAGCTTTTGTGGGTTTTCTTGAGGGAGTTGTCTGAGTGTTTCATCTCATGACTAAAATGATTGTTACAATAAGTCTTATTTCTCCCATCACAAGCAATGGCAAGAATTTACAAAGTCAGGCACCTCCAGTTAATATACAGCTCTGACAAAAAAAAAATTAATTAATCAGTGCATATGTTCGTAAAATCAAAATATCTGCACGCTTGTCCATTCTTGTATTTGTTGAAGCACAGACACACTTCATTCTATGTAATAAGGTACTGATTAGGTACCTGAAGCAAATCTTATTTATTGAGGAAAAATATAAGACAAACGGTAATTAAAATATTAGTCACTTTGCAGTGGTTTGTTCTGTCTATGCTTACAGAATAAATCTGATGAAAAACATGAATAATGCAAGTAATGTTGTTTTGTTAATCAGCAGCAGTAAGTTACATAGTAGTAATTTGATAACTGTATTTGTACTATTTTGTACCAAATTACCCCCACCACAGGTTTCAAATAAATGTAGAAGTGTTGGCCTGCAGTGCTAGTCTCACAACACTGATTGCCCAAATAAGCCCCATTAGGAAGATGTGATGGATTCCAATTGCCAGCTTATTCTTATGAATCCCAGGGTTTTTGATCCATGCTCGACTCGTCCCAGGATTATAATGTCTTGTGTTTTTGTCCCCATAGTAAATTCAGAGCAAGGCGTTTTGGTACCACGGATCCAAAAACTGTGTGTGTTTAATCTGTAAGTAGGTCTCTAGGATTAGGGTGTGTGTTCTACAGGCTTAGTAATGCTTGCTGGCAGCCCATGGCTGAGATATTCATTAAAGATCTTGATCGAGTAATGAGTAGCTAACAGGCTCTGAGCAAGCCTCGTCCTATTGATTACTCTCCCTACCTCAATTTTAATTAAGCCCCTTCACCAAGCATGGTGACATTCCGAAGCGTCTATTGCAGCAGCTATTCACATTTTACTGACAGACCACTTTGTTGAGGATTGCCACCAACTGTGAAACCTCACAGAATTAATGAGAACAGCACATGCAAAGGGCAGCATGTGATATTTTGCTTTGGTCTGCGTGCCAAACACAAACATGGTGAAATGTGAGAGACTAGCATCATTCAGGGAAGTGGGTGCTGATAGCGTGTGAGTGCATGTCAACACTTCATATTTAATGGAACACTTGGCTCCCATCATTTTATCACTTGTTTCGCAACAATTCTAATCATGCTTTTCCAGTTTACCTCAAACCGATTTTCATTCAGATCAATTAGAGTATATTAGATAGAAACGGAGAGATAGATAAGTCAAAATGCAGTTAAGTCTCAGACAGAAATGCGTGGTCTGATTGGACAATGGGTCTTGTTTTCAAATACTGTGATATAAAGAGCCTCTGAGAGGCTACTTTTGAAAAGTGTACCACTTCGTGAAAGATTATGGACCGGTAGACATGCCTCTATGACATACATTTTTGCCAGTTGACAGACAGAAGGGTGCATTATGTTACTGAGAGAAGCAGAATAGTTGTTTTGGTGAATTACTTGTCCTCTAGCCTGTTCTCACCTAGCTGTTAGGTGTTGGGAGCAGTGGTTCCATGAGGGCTGCACACACAAACAGGCTCAAGACTACCCAGACAGACCACCAGTGGTTAGGATCGTTTGACCCACCAACAAGCACAAACTGCTTTCACAGTTTCATTATCCATCATCCAGAAACAGATGGCACATTCACTATAGACCTCTGTCTCTGCCCAGGCCATTTACAGGTGCTTTACTTTATGGCCCATAGTAAAGTACCTTAACCTTTGTAACTACACTTATTTTTACTGTCATTTGTTAAGGGATGTGTTAGGACCCAAGTATGTGGGATCGAGGAATCCCACGGCATATAATAATAATGGGGAAATAATATATAACCAAACTGAAAAGGGGAAAAAAGGAGCGAAAGGCTATCTAACACATGAAAACAAAAAGGTGAAAAGACCCACCACTGTGTTGCAAATAAATCTCGATGAACGCCTTTACGTCCAGATATGGGGTTCGGCGTCGATAGCGACCCCAGAGGCAACCTCTCTGGCCGCGGACCCAGGATGCTAGCTTCACGAGCCGCGGGTCTGGGGTGCAGACCCTACCAGCCGTTCTAATTAAACATATACATTTAGCTTAAAAATCAAACTATACACTACACCATCCAAAAATATGGATTGTGGAATGTTTTTATTTGCCAGTTTGACTGTTACACAAGCACAATGAGTAAATTGTGGAGCTACACTAATATGACTTATAGTCAATATTATAAACATTGCAAAACAAATTGGAACCTCATTGAGAACCACTACTGGCACTGTCAAAGTGAATACAGGTGTTGGAAATTTACTCACTAAAAATGAATTATGGTGCCAAGATCCAACTTCTGTGTTTCAAGGGCAGTATTTAATGCACATTGTGGCAAACACAGAGTACACAACAGAATAATACTTATGAACCACAATAGCTCAGGCTGGTTCATTGGCGGCAGCACCACCTATAAGGTCCACAAACCTCAGCAACCAAAGACCACATGCTTGTAGCTGGCCCTTTAAGTGGGTAACAGCTACTGGATCATACCATTTGTAGTTCAATGCTTTAACTGCAGTAAAGAACATTAGATTAAATTGATTTAACAAAATATAATAACCTACAAAATACTTTGATGTCCTATACCTATTTTTTGGTATAAATATATTTTTTTATAAAATAAATAAGCTATACCAAATGCTTCCCCTCCCAACCACATCTTAATGCACCATTCCAAATTTTGGCGGGAACTAAAGGCTATATATACCTTAAGCTTGTGCCGCTCAGATCTTTTAATGCACATTGAAGACTACAGGAGCTATGTTTGGACAGGGTAAGTGTATAAATGTATAAAATTGTGTGGTTATAGTGTTGATGTATTAGAACTGTTTACCTTAATATTTGTGTGGTTCTTTTAATAGTGAATTGCATTGATTTAGCTTTGGCCATAAGTCTGATTGTAGGGGTTATTTGCTAAGAATACATCGAGACATGAACTTGGTGTACATCCAGCCTGGAAGCAGATGCAGAACCCTGATGGTGACACTAGTTTTCTGAAAAAAAAAATGCTGTGCATAAATCTGATTTGCTAAGTATTTGTGATAAAGTTCATTACCCAACATCCTACTGATAGTCACTTCAGATATTTACTGCACCAACTTTGAGCTGGATTATTAAGCCTGCAGCAGCAAATGTATCATGCCTTGTTTTCTGACCTCTACAAGGGAATACAGAAGAACTGGCTGTTCTCAGCAAATTTGTTTATATTGGAGTATACTAAAAATGTGTTTAAACCGGCTAGTTGTGGTAGTCCCTGTGGCAGTATGCAATGCAAATTTGACAGGGATACATTAATCTGACCAGTATCACCCCCTTGGGGTTAATCTTTCCACCTGCTTTAATGATTTTGCTTAAACATTGACAGTTTTGAGCATAGTAAAACTAAATACGTGTGGCTATTTTGTATTTATTTATGTATTCATTTACATTTGACCCTCATGTGGATTAAGCAGCTAAAACAATGCATAATTTAATGAACACTTGTATCATCCTTACGTTATCTGTACCTGATTAACTAATTCATATTACTTGTATCAATAAATAAGCTGAATGTTGTCTTCTTTCTGATGGCAAAAAAGTGGAAGGTGCTGGTAGAGGCAAAAGCCCATTGATTGCATCTTAATCCATTACTTTGCTTTAAGATATGGTTTGACTTTTAGCTCATCATTGTTGTTTATGTTATGGGTGGATGGGCATTTGCACACCTCATACATTACACATATACACACAATCAGTGGCTGTTATTAATTACAAATATATTAAGTTTAATATTGATTTGATTCAATTTTACATTCTCTGTGACTATTTTATTTTGTTTATTTATCAAATATCTGATGTTGCAGAGTTGTTATGTATGCAGTTAGATTTTTACAATTGGCTTCAGTCATAAGGTTTCTCATGCTTAATGGTTGTTGTTGCTGACTACCAATTTAAGGCTGAAAAAGGTTCTTCCCTTTTTAAGGGAAGGACGTAAATAAAATGGAATACAAGTTTTTCCTGTGTGAATTGCAAATTTGTATTTGCATGTCTGACTTTATGCTTACTGTTATGCTAAATGATTTACTGGTCCAGTTTAACAGCTGTTCATATACGGATTATAATGTGAACATGTATTGACCCAAGAAATTCAATATGGGTGTATCCGAAAGCATAGCCAGAAATTGAGTGCTGTTGTTTGACTCTATAATACAGTGCTCACAAAAATTAGAGCATATTTCATTGTATCCCCTGGTTTGTGAGCAGTTTAGTTAGTCACAGTGAACTGCCTGTTATGTAAGCTGCTGTAGCTGCATTTGTTTCTTGGTTTAATGTTTCAGTATTATCCATACAGAGGATCATGGTATATCTAATCCAATTTTAAGGAAAATCAAGTGAAGAAATCTGGATCATACTATGTTTAATGATGTAACAGTCATGATCATGCTGCTTTTATTCTTGCATTCTTTCTCTGTATAGTTATCAGAACATCACTACTGAACACATACGCTTTAGTTCATCATCCCTAGTATGGTTCTCTAGTGTATTTTGGCAATTCTGGTCCCTATATGCTTCTCTTATAAGTGAGGTGCCTCACCGGCTGGGTAGGCATCACACCTCACTGGGGCCATATTGGAATTCTTTGTTCTGCATCAGCTATTCTTCTGTGCTTGAGAAGACCGTCAATGCCACTTCCTTCTTGGGAGTTCCCTTGTTGTTTTGGCTGAAGTGGCACCATTTATTTATTCCTCTTATGAACTCTCCTTGAAAAGCAAATAATGAATAGTTGGTTGAATGGTCTAAAGGAATGTTGATCCTCTATGTGGATGACAATAATGAGCATAAAATGCATCACCTGGTAGCTTATTCTCTCTTGTGTATATGATTTTAATATTACTCACTGTGCAGCCCTAAACACCACTTGCATGGTTAATTGGGTCATTAGCTACTTGCTAATGAATTAGAATGAACAAGGTTTACATAATCTTACTCCATGGGACTGTTGGCACAATGGTTAACACAGACTATGAACCAGAAGGTCCAGGGTAAAAGCTGGCAGTACCAGGTTGACAATGTTGAGCCCTTGTAAGACCCTTAACCCATAATTGCTTGGTTTGAACATTAAAAGATTGTATCTGCAGAAGTATGTTAACTGACAAAATGTTGATGTTCATGTTAACATCAAATGCTCAAACTGCTTCAATATCTTGAATGGACTCAGTGTTACATGTGTATAAAGGCAAAGTTATTGGGTGTGTAATTGTTATGGTTTCTGACATATTAGATCTTTTAGTCATTTTACTGTATTTTAATAATTAGGTATATTCTATAGAGGGTAACTGAGTAAATGTCACATTGCAAACACCAGCTAAGATTTGAACCCAGGCCCTCAACTTACATTTCCAGAAGCTATTGGAGCTCCTTTTAAAATGCATTTCACCATTTTTATGGCATACGTTGAACTCCTGGCTTGTGCTAGGATGTGGACCTTGGACATATTTTTTTCTTTTTTTATTTGTAAGCAGTTAAGTGAAAATGCTGAAATATGCCAAGTTTGTTACTATAGGAATTTATTTTTATAGGAATACTTTTCATTATTGTCTAAAAGCCCTATCGTAACAAAATTCTCGGGGTAATATCCTCTTTACAGGAGTGAGTGGTCTGCTTTTATCAAGTGCAGTGGTTTTAATAGGCACTGCTAATTCATTTTAATTATTTTAAAACATTTGAAGTTAAATATATCAAGTTTAGATTAATTGGACACATCCCAAATCTTCAAATTAAGGCTTTGAGTTGCTGCCTGCATTATTAAACTGGATGTTGGGTGAATGCTTTTGTCCTTGGGAGGGGAGCAACGACGGAAGACTCAAACAGTCAGACATGACTTAATGATTAAAAAGTAAATGTTAATGGTAGCTACAGGCATAAAGCATTAGGATACTATTTAAAAAGTGTACTTTTTATAAACAATATACTTATTTATTTTGTTAGAAAGTACAGTATCATGAGACACTTTTGTCATGTTTTGTCATACATGTCACTAAGACAAAACTGTCAGACATGCACTTAATAAACATAAATATAAATATGGCTTTTCTATAAGGTGAAACAGCTGCACTTGGTATGGTTATTTTGCTATACACATAGAGGAAAATGGCAATTGTTAATACTGTGCCATTAAAGTAGAACTGAAAGAAATGCTACCTTTTGCCTCAAAGTACCAATGTGTCATAAACGGTGCTGTATAGTACAATCATCCAAATTCTTTGGATCATTTTGGTGTAGGAGCTTAAGTTGCTCCACTCTAGCGGCAAGAACCTACCAGTGCTCGGACCTGCACTTGACCAAAACCCACCGTGCCTCAGACCCACACCCGACTGGAACCGGCTGCGTGTCAGACCTGCGCCAGGCCAGAACCAACTGCACCGATGCAACACACATTTGCAGTTCTTCTAGGAGCTGCATTTTCTAGTTTCTAGCTTTTTTTTAATACAATCTTATTTGAAATATTCAAATTGTTAACTCATTTTCTGTGAGGTACTCTTTGTGTGAAAATCCACCTATTTTGAATGATGTCAGTATAATAGTGGCACAGGATTTTCCTTCGCTCTTGTATTTAGGCCTGCAAGTGAGTTTGTTGTTGGAGGAACGTGGAACTTCACTTAATATTAAACCTTGTTTTGGACACTCTCACAAGTTGCTGAGTTTTTGCTTCAGCTCAGCTTTGCTTGCGTGTTTCCATGACTCTGGTCCTCTGTCCATTTTAACCCTGATATTTGTTTTTTGCTGACTTTTTTCTTCATATCTGTGAGGGTTCTGTGGTGGTGTGTTTTTCTTCTGTTCTTTTACCTGCTCTGAAATCCCAACCCTAGACTGGTACATAACAGGATTCAAGTAATCCACGTTTTACTTATAATAGTAGTTTGCATAGTTTGATTCCTCTGCATAAAATCTACATATGTTGATATTTGCTATATAACTCAAAGCCTGGTGTTCTATATTTTTCTCGTAGTCATGGATGACAATTTAGCAAATGCTTGTATATATTTAGATGTTTTGATTGGAAACCCTAGTGAACACCTTTCACGTTTCTATATTGCTCTACAGTTCTCTCTCAGGACTAATCTATCTCTGCTCCTACTTTCACTGAGATGGCAAAAGGAAAAAATTACTCTTCTTTCACTTTGGGACATTAAATTGTCATTTGTATTTGTTTGCCCTTATACCCATTATACCAGAGTCTGACCTCGTTCTTTGGAATTAAATGAATACATTTGGCTATCTACACTGTGCTGTATGTAGAGAAGAGAATTGTATGCCTATTAAGGAATAGTATTGTGCTGCCTGAACAAGAACAGACTTTTGTGCTGTTGTCAGCAATCCTTCCCATGTCTCACACATTAGGGCACTTTAGTGACACCAGATGACCTAATGCATGTGTTTAGAACACTGTGTATACTCTTCTTAGTGCCAAACAAGGGACAAGTGCCAAGACCACTTTTTTCATCAAAAGAGAATTTGCCAAGTTACGAAGTGGTTGAAGTCCAGGTACAGCTTTGTCCCACAGTCCAATTACTTCCATTAGGTTTTTTAAACTAAATTGGCCTGATCTGAGTGTATGTATACAATATGACAAGGCCATTTATAATCTTGTCAGTGTACATGTCTGACAGTAACTGTGCTGATAGTGACATTAATGGAATTAATATAAACCTGAAGTACTAATAAAAATGACGTACCAAGGTGCGTGTACCTGGTAAATCCATACAGCAAAGTCCAGACCAGACTCAACAGGGATCTTGAGCTGAGGGGACGTCTGTAACCATTTTTGCCACTGTAACACCTGATCACCTTCTTAAAATTGTCATTACTCATTTTTTCATCTTTTTGACTGATCTGTTAAGACTTTTTACAGCTTATCTGATTTGCACATTAAACATGGCGTAGGTTTGCAAATGCACTCCCTACCACAAACTTCTCATTTTTTTAAAGCACTGAATGCAGCATCTGATGCTGAAAATGTAGTGTAATGACTCCTATCAAGAGACCATGCCAATAAAATTATATAATGGATTATAAACTATTTTTAAATGCATTTTATGGTCAAATGAATAATCACTGCTCTACTGGTTAAATTGGTAAGAGCCATCTGCTGAAATGCTAGTGCATGAGTTTGAGTTCAAAACCTGGATGGGACTTCTATGGGGCTTGGAATTTGGAGACCTTGTGGTCATTGCTTCAAGCCCATCTTTGCTGTGGACCACACTGTCCCAACTGCTGTTGTGATGGTCATACTAAAGTTGATCACACCTAATTGTGATACTGTATGGACTCTAACAACTAAACTATATGTGCAGTACAACTTGTGGCTGTGACTTCTCAAGGCAGGGCTTCCAATTGGCATTTTGCAGCAGGATAATACTTACCCCTAAATAGCAAGAACTGCCTGTTGCCAGATTTATTGCCAGCTGCTGTGGCCAGAACATGCTCTTTATAACAAGATCTTTTAAAAGTGCTTGTTACTGTTTACTCAACTTTACTTATGGACCAGTGGGTAATGTGAAACTTTGCTAATTTTGCACGTCTGTCAGTTTGAGCGTGATCTGCTCAGGTGAATGTACAAACATGCACTTACTGAATCGAATATGTTAATACCTTGAGAAGTTGATTGTATTCATTGACTTATCTACCCAGGCAAGTATTCATAAAGAGCAGATGCCTGCATACTATTTCAGTCTAGCTGAGAAATTGGAAAGGATCTGTTGACCATATTTTTTATGTCTTTAGTCAATGCTTCTATTCAAATAAAAGCTGTAGAGTTTTGCTAACTGGTTGTGGTTTGTTTATGCCATTTCCATAAATGTATACTTGTATACATGTACAAAAGGTTATATTGTATGTTATTCTGCAAGTAGTCCCTCGTCTTGTTTTCTTGGAAACAGATTTCCTGCTGGAAGCGCTCCAAATTACAGTCGTCAGTAAATGGTTATATGCCAACCCATCTTGAGAGGGTGATGTGTGGAGATTTTCCTTTTCACTGAATTCACGGTGCTGAATTAGGGCATTTTGTCTTGTTGAATTTTGATTTTATTGGTCACTGGGTGTTTCTGGTGATTGTAAATCATTTAAATAATAAAAAAAAACAAATGTGTTGATTTGATGTGTAAATGCTTCATGATTCATTCAGGAAAAATCAGAACAGTCAGTATTCTTTTAGAAACCTAAACATTTTGCAGATTAGATGCACCCCATGACAAGAGTATCTTCTAATGGCATCGATAATGCACCCTGTCACACTGTGAAATTTCTTCAGGAATAGTTTGAGGAACATGAGTTTGTGTTGACCTCAATTTCCTAGATCTTAACCTGATCACGCAGGTGTGATGTGCTGAACAAATAAGTCTGATCAATGGAGATCCACCCCCATATCCTGCAAGACATTACTGGTTCATACTTTAAATTGTGCTTTTTTTTTTTTGCAATTTTGGCTGTTTGTTTTTGTCGCCAGGCGTTCTGTTTTCTGTTGGCCAATTACTTTGTTGTTCTTATTTAACACATTACCCTTAGAAACAGGGTCCTAGGTCATATCCTAGTTGGTCATTTATATATGTAGTGCATGTCCTCCGTGTCCATGTTGGTTTACTCCGATTTCCTCCCATAGGCCAAAGACAAGCATTGGTTGACTTGATTACACTAGATTTACCTGATCTGAGTACATGTATATATCTAGTTTCTTTGCAACATTGTCTACTGACATAATCAAGTCTGTGACTAAAATGGAAATGCTCAAATAAACAATCATAAGGTATGTGCACATTGTGTAACATCCATGCAAAGGGCATTTATTGTAATGTGATATTTCCCATGCTAATCTTGCTCTCCTACAATTCAAGAAATGGTAGATTGCAAATGCTTTCACCTCCCTCCTAGTTAGCTAAAATAAAATTGGAAAGGTGATTAAAATGCCAGATTATCCCCATTTTAATGAATACTTCTACAGTGATTTCTTTTTATTTTAACCAATTTCCATGTCCACACAATGTGACTATTAATTTAGTTAGTTATTTTTAGTATAAATGTTGTGTAATCCCCAAAGCCCAGCTCTTTCTTGCTTATGTTTCCCCTTCTCACTCCCTCCACCTGTCCAATTTGCTCTAAATAATATTTTTGTTCATTAGTGCAGTGAAAGATTTCTTTTTGTGGGATAAACTGTGACCCAAATATTTACTCAGATAACTATTACACTTGATTAGACATCATAGCCTTAGAATAAGCACTGGACAAATAAAGCTGCCTGCTATTTGTTTTAATGACCACTAAATTGCTAAATTGTTAGTTTATTATGAAGGATTCCAGTGGTTGTCATTTGAATGTGTGTAATAGGAGTCATTGCTGCAAAGACTGACTGTATAATGAAACACATTTGCAGAGGCAAAGCTTGTTAAATCTGTACTTTTCTTTCTTTGTAGACTTTTTTGGGCAAATAAATTTGACAGAACCCAAGCAATCAGCTTGCTGACTCTCTTGAAATGAGCTCATAGCCTTTGTAGCAGTGAAAACTGCATTCGTTGGCCACTAATTAGTGCTCTTCTCCTGTCTGTCATCCGCCTTAAACCTTTGACCTTCTATTGCTGTGGTCCTCTGACCTCTTCCAGTACAAGCATCCAAAACTTCGATCCAGTAGCAAAACAGACATGGACTCTAAGGTCTGACTTTTCCTCTCCACCCACACACACCTTTCTTTCCAGCATTCTCCTCCAAGGTATAAGAGTGTGACCATTAAGCCATAAATCCACACATTAATGTCACTGTGGGAGTGAGGCGAGTTGTGTAACAGCCTGGCTGGAAGGGGCACACATGAAGTTACATTCACTGAGGGAGGCTGCTAATTGGGTGCTGATGAAGTATTAACTGTAGCTTTAGGTTTGTCAAAAGTAACAGCAGATGCACTGAAGAAAAGGTATAAATGGCAGAGTTTAAAATAAATGTGGACTAAATCTTGTCTTGACTGTTAGCAGCTGGCAAAAAAATTGGAAAGAAAGGTGTCAGTGCTACTGAATGGGACTGTTAGTGTTCTTTCCTAAGCAGAAATGATTGAAGTTCCATTTTGGGGTCAAGCTGGCAACAAATCTCATGACTTTTTTAAGGAATAGTCAAACTCTTTGATGTAAAGGTGTTAGTGTTGCTATTGCCTCCTTTCTGCCTAAATCTAAACATGACCCTCTTTCTCTGGTATGGCAGGTTATTTATGTTGCTTTTAGAGAACTAAAGAACTAAGAACTTCTTAGGTCTGATATCACTCACAAATGATGTGAATTCTGTTACAGCAGAATAACCATTACATATTGTCCTTCATGCCTGTTTGCATTTAATATTAGAGTTGCTGTTGAGTAGTTTCTTGAGATGTTCTTGTTGCTCTAGACCTTAATAGGTTGAAGATTGTTGGTGGTGGTACCAAAGGGGTTGTATTGTGAAAGGTGGGTGATGGCAAGGCAAGTAGGTGAAGCACCAGTTAACATGGCAGCACTTGTTGGAAATATCATGGAGCCTACTGTTGTCTTCACAGACCTCAACCAACTAATATTTCTGGGCCACATGAATGCTAACCTGCACATAATGTTGGTCATTGATTAGCACAGGTCTATGTGAATTTTGCTGACTAATGTTAAAACTGGCCCCACAGCCCAATCAACTATTTGAGTTATCAATAACTTCAGGGCACCCAAGAAAGTAAAGCAAACGTCAGAACTGTATCCAAAAGAGGGTGCAGCTATGAGATCAAGTCACCACCACTGCTGAACTTGTAGTCACAGCTGCCCTCTGCCATTCCTGAGCATGTGAACATGGTGAGACTAAAGCTCTTGGAGAATTGCTTGGCGAGAAGGGCAGCAAAGAAGCCACTTATCAGCAAGAAAAACATCAAGCACAGACTGGCATTCTGTGGGAAGTTTATGGATTGGACTGCAGAGGTTATTTAATCTGATGAAGCCCCATTTAGACTGTTTGGGACAAAAATGTTGCCTGGAGAAGACAAGTACTACCATGAGTCATGTCTTGTCAGTGGGGCATCCTGAGACCATTCAATTTTGCCTAAGATCACTGGCATTAATAAGGAACGATATCAAAACATCCTCCAAAAGCAACTTCTGCCAAGGGAAAAGTTGATTTAGGACAATCAGCTAGGACAAAGTTGGAGATGAACAATGCTTTATCCAGCATGATGAAGCACAAGGCAAAAGTGATTAAGTGGATCAGTGTAGAAGACTTTGAAGTTTTGCATCTATTGTCTGGTTTCTCCCCAGATCTCAATACCATTGAGAACATGGGGTCAATCCTCAGAGTGGAAAAACAAACCCAGAAACTGTGATCAACTCCAAGGACTGACTAGGCAAAAATTGGTTGCCATCATTCAAGATTTTGCCCAGAAACTGGTTAAAAACAAATGCAGAAGTCTTAAAGAAGGGCGGGCCTACCCTGTAAATATTGAATTGCTTGATGGAACTGCTTCCAGTTTGCTTAAAAAAGTTAATGTGGAATGCTTGTAAATGTACTTCATTACACCATATAAACATCTGACAAAAGGTCTTAAAGGGCAGTGAACTGGAAAAATGCCATTCTTAAAAGGTTTTGCCACAAATGCACATACATGCACTCTACTTGTTGCTTGAGAGTTCATTAATTCACTCACTGTTTGGCTTTAGACATGGTCACTGGAGAGCCCATACCTAGCCAGTGTCATTGGCACATCAACCCTAAACATAAAGCCAATTCATTTTAAGGGGCTTAAGTATTTTCAATAATCTGCTCATATTCATATCCTATGAAGCTGTGATACTTTGAAGATAGACATTTCAAACAAATGTAGGTGATTACAGAAAGAAACTATAATTAGCAGGGATGCAAGTGTGCCATTTCAAATCGTATTTACATTGGATGTTTTTGTGCATACTGATTGTCAGGACTGTATCCAGGGATAAGTCACAAATGTATATAAATACACACACGGCACTTACTGTATGTTGAAGTATAATTGTTTGCTTGCAGAACTGACTTTATTCTCCACTTATCTACTACAGAGCATTCAGAATCTACTTCACAATCTACCCGTTTCTCTTTCCTTTTAATGCCTAAATTGCTTGCAACAAAAGTGAGTACACCTCCAATTGAAAATGACTAAATTGTACCTAGTTAGGCCATATTTGTTTGTCTGGAATAAGCTTCTAACACCAGTCAGAATGATGTGCTCAAATATCTTAAGACTTGCTCCTTTAAACAGTATCTAAAATAATACCTCGTGTTGTACCCCATTTAATAATTTCTGCTTGGTGTGTAGTGATGTCGCTATTAAATCAGTACACCTAAACAGAGATTTAGAGAAATGCACTGCTCTATAGTGCTTTAAAAATACATTTCAAAGTGTGTATGAAATATACAACATACCAGTAATAACTCGGAGTGAACAGATCCTGAAATATTTAGTTATTATTATTATTATTATTATTATTATATGGAACCGGTCTGTTCAGACACAACAGCTTAAAAAAACAACCAGAAACCATGAGGTGTTTGACAGACATCTGTGGCACTTTATCTGGCCAGACATGGCTCAACCAACAAAATAATGATTAGTGCTTACCAAGTGACATATTTTTCCAACTTCCTCCGATGTACTCTACACAAATGCAAAGACAAATAAATCCAAAATTAACATGTTGTTCATCACTGCTAATTATTTCTGATATAGCCTAAGTTCAGAACAATATCTATTGTTTTTCATTTTAAAATATCCTATGTTTTTTGAGCAGTATATTTTTTTGGTGAATCACTCTTAGCACTGCAATGACACTATGGTGGTCATTTAAAGACTGCTGTTATCCTACTGTACCAGCTCAACACACACTAACACCATTACCACATCAGTGTCAATGCTGTGAATGATCCATCACCCAAACTGTGGTTGTCTTATGGAGGTCATGATTATTAGAGAGCAAAGATTACATAATTAACAAAGTTTAGAGAAAGGGAGTTTGTATAACTCAAAAGTGCATCTATATAACCTATATATTTTAATGTGTGGGGTAATAAAGTGATCGGCGCATCAATGAATCCTTTGTTTATATTAAGTAGTTCCAACACGGTGGTATCAGATTACAATCAATGTTGAAGAAAATTGCCTTTTCTGATTATAGTATATGTGAATGCAGTAGACACCATATTCTCTACTGTGGTATCTGCAAATTTGCTGCATCCTGTCTTCATTGTGACTTGTGACCTGGTTTGAGCTGACAGTCTAATCACCACATGTGATTGAATGGTTCTGAAACAATTCTGGTTCCCTATACAGCTGTAGAGCGTCCCTTCAAAATCCTGTCGCTCCTCTCAGACAGACACAGGACACGCAGATACACAATTTCAGGAAGTCTAGTTCAGCCCTGCAGGAATACACAGATCTGAAATCATTCGGTGTATTTTTAGTACAAAGGGGTGTAGAGGCTGGGAAGGAGGACCGAAGATTACTTGAGATTTTGATCTTACTTGATCACTGGGTAGCAGTGTGGGCTTTACTTCTACAGCTCAGCAGTTTGACAATGTATGAGTTCTATTTATAGAATGTCAGAACAATACATACAAGGTATACCAACTACCAGGATGATTCTCTCTGGACAACATCTCCATAAAGAGAATTGGTGTCGAATTAGAGATGTTAATGTCTTTTGGGGTCAGTTTGAATTTAGTTTGTGAAAACATGCATGCTGCGTATAACAAAATCTGTTTTGACAGGTACACTAATATGGACCAGTAATTGGTCCCCTTGTGCAGCTGTAAAACCTACAGTGATGTAAAGATTACCATCCACCTGGAAAATGTCTCCAACATGACCCTGCTACACATGTATCCTAGTACTAAACTTCTATAGATGTTTTACTTCATTGTCATTTCCTTTTAGCTTAAAAAGAAGCACCAACGCTTTCTGCTAAGCTCCAGGAAATGGTATGTGGTGGAGAAGGATGTCTTGATGATGGCAGAATTTTTACTCCCTCGTGTCAAAAACCTCACTGGTCATCTATACTGGTCACAAAAGTTAGGGGATATTTCAAAATGAGATGTCCCATAGTGAAATATCGCGTAATGTTTGAGTAGTGTACTTTACATGCATGTTACGTTTTGCAACAATCCAACATTTCTATGAACTATTCTTAGTGCTATGATTACATATGATCTGGGGCTGCTGCATTTGCTCAGGTCTAGGTTCAGCAACAATTTCTGCATAAGTGAATACAGGTATGAGGACTGAAACTATTTCTGGAAGAACAGCTTGGAGTGATGACCAGGAGTTGTGCCAATAATTTTGTCTTCCTATTAATATTTACATTTGCATATTTAGTACTTGCAATACAATTTTTTGGAAGGAGGCTGCTCAAGGACTCTCTAATGGCAGCTTATGTGTTGGGTCCAACACAGTCCATTTTTGCCTGTAAAATTTGGAAGTTAGACTAACAGCGTTGCACTGCTGGAGCTAGTGTAAATTGGCTAGTTTTGAGCTTTTCTTATAGTGGATAGTATCTTAAATATGTTTGCATGTGAAGCAAGTATTTAGTATGTGTTGCATTTTTAAACAATGTACATGGATACATGACTGAGGTGCATTTCAAACTGCATTCTGCTGAATATCAAAGCTGCACTTCCTTAAACTTTCCTAGTGGATCTTCTAATATGAAACTGAACAAAGGGGCTGAGTGGCTATTTTGATTGGCATGCTGATTAGCAGGTCAGTGTCAAAACGTAGAATAATATAATTACCTCCTTCAGTTGTAATCTAATGCTCATTTTATTAGCATATGGATACATATCTACCTCTATCTCAGCTTATTTCTTGTTTTCTGACAGTGTACATGATCAGTCCCAACAGATGGTGAGCACCTAATACTGTAAATGCATTTGGGGAAACCATATTCCTGCATTAAAATTTGCAGCTCAAGAGGTCATTTGAGATGCTATTGGTTCCAGCATTGTTCTTTGCTGGGAATGTGAAATAAAGATATACTCTGCTACCATGTACCAAATGGTTAACTTTAGAATATAATGTGCTAGTGTATATAATTATAGTGTTTATACTGTATATAAAAAAAGCATCTCATCATATGCAATAGAGAATGAGCGATTCTAAATGTTGAGTCCAGAAATGTTTCATTGGTGGCATGGTATACTTGGAAGGCAGGGGAGGATGTTGGGATACTCTAATTTGTGTAAAGGTATGAGGACTGCAATTTACATCATTTTTGTAATCAAACAACTTTCTTTTACTTTTCATTTGCATTTCTGATGATCTTGTTTAGTGACTGTTTAGTGAAATAGAATTAAATGCTGTTTTCCCTTCCTATATATGCGTGTGCATGTGAGACAAACAATGAAAACAAACAGATTTTGAGAGAACCACAATGGACAAGGGGACTGGGGACATTGGAGTTACCCTGCAAGTTATTCTACAGTTTTCTTTACACCTTGCATGTATTTGACATTTTTAGATGTTTACCAAGCTGTTTCAGGTTTGGAATAAATTACTTTATGTATTGTTTACAAGATCTCTTTTGCACAAACTTGTCCTAGATCAACTAAAGAGATTTGTCCAAAAACATCTTAAACATTTCCACTAGTCCCATCAGCTGTTTAATATTAAGACTGTTTCATGAGACACCTGTAGCTGGGCTGTGTTCAAAATGTTGCTGTAATCCTGATTCTCTACATTGCGATACATCATACTTTCTCACATGGATTACTTTTTGCTGTGCTCAAGTGTAAGGTCAGTTCTTTGTCAAATATATTCTACAATACAAATAAAAAGTATAAGGTTGTGAAAGATCTGATTATACCCTGTGATGCTGGCTGGACTCTAGCTCGATTAAGATTAAGTGGTTTTGAAAATATAAATGCAGACTTGTGCTGTATTTGCATATTTGTTAGATACATTAGTCTTTTATCATTAGTGCAAAACTAAGAAGCAACCTGACACCAAGCATGTTTTAGCAGACCAATGTCAAACATTTTGATTTAGTGTAAAATTGCGCAGTGATCCCTGGCCCTGAAATCATTACTAGTAGTATTTATGCTTCGCTCTGTTTTCTTCTTTCTGTAGGGACCTGATGAATAATTTGATAAGCACGGTGGAGCCAGGAGCATTTTCTGGACTGACTATGCTAAAGCGACTGTAAGTATAAGAATGCATACCCCTTGAACTGCATAATTCATTACCCACTTTCACACATTGGATATTCATAAAATGTATCGCTTAATGAAACCTTATTGAGCAGCAGAGTGCAAGGAGTGCAAGTCAGTTTGCATATGCGTTTTATAAGCCAGTGTTTTTCCTTCTCTAAAAGTAGGTTTTTAGGGGTGACAATTTTAGAAGATATGATTCACAAGCCATGGCTTTGGTGGGAGCAATGCATAGTAGAAATGTGATGCCCCACTGCCTTGTGATGTCACCAAAGTCTAATATCAGAGAAGAGATGTCCTTTGAGGCTGTCGCTACTGCTTAAGATCTGTGCTCAAATACTCCCACACAAGTGCAGTCTTACTGAAATGAGAGGGTGCAATGTCTCCCAATTATACATGCCACTTGATGTTTGAAAATAAGCTAAATAAAAGGTCCACAGCTTTTTACAGAAACGTTTGGAAACTAATTCTCTCTTCACACTCTTAACAAAATTCGTATGACTCAGGCTCATGGGATGATGGTTAAAGTGGGAGCTCTGCTAAAGGAATGTGAAACTTCTATGCCAATATTCACATCAGTTGTGTCCATGTACATGAGCAGAGGGATTGATAAAATAGCCTACACATTAACTGCCTGTGTAAATGCCAGAGATACCGTCCTATAATTAACTGTAACCTACCTGCTATTACAGGTGCTAAATAAACAAGCATGGCAGGCTGTGAGTGTTATGAATATAAACCTGTCTTACCTGAAATAAAAAGCCAAAATGACCTTGTTGCTAATGAAGTGCGTAACTAATTGTACTTCAAAGGATGTTGTGTTGTAGGCAGAATTGTGCATTTTGAGTACATTTGTTCTGGTTTAAGCTGGAGCATTATTGATTATCCAAATCATTGTTTAATTTCTTGTTTTTAAAAAAAAATTATGCTCCAAATATTTGGATCATAGTTATAGATCATTCTCAGCACAGTGACACTGTGGTGTTGTGTTGTGCTGGTGTGACTTGGTGTGGAAAAACAGTTTTGAAACCTTCATTGGCAGTTTTTAAACGCATCTGCCATTGTCCACCTTGCTTCAGTGCCCAGTCAGCATTGTCTGGTGCAATCATACCGGCACAATTGTTGAGAATGATCCACCACTCAAACAATACCTGGTCTTTATTGCCCCTGTGAATGTCCTGATTATTATAAAACAGGGTACAGGGGACTAAATGTATGTAGAGAAACAAATGAACTTGTAATTTTACTTTGCTGTCATTTTGTATTGTAAGTGGAAGGAATAAAATGGGCCCATTTTTGCCACACTGCACAAAACATTTGAGAATTTAACTACGTATGTTTGTCCCAAACTTATTCTTACGTTTTCCTCCTTTACCTAGACAATTGCTAATGTCCTTTTCACTTTCCTTTATATACACACTCACACAGAAAAGGAGTAAAGGGTTTGTGCTTAGTTTAATGCAGTGGTGATTACTGTTAGGCTGTTGTTTGTACAAACGTGTGCCAGGTCCTGGCTGCTGAGCTGCGTTAATACCCGAGCCAGGTCCCAAATGGAATATAGTGCTAATTTAAGCACTCACAACTAGTGATTACAGCTACAAGCTGTGCCACTCCCTCTGCTCAGTGCCTGCACATATCTTTAATTACATGGTGTGAGGGCTTAGTGCCACCACCACAGTGCACAGTCTTCAACAAAAAGGTCAGGGCTCTTAAACTCTAAAATGACTGACCAACAGTCCAATGTCACCACCCTGGGTGAGCCGCTGAGGGAGATTGCCTGATTGTGAAAGGGCATGTCATAACTATGCCTATCTGTGCATATAGTGCTTGGCAAAAAAAATATTTTGGCACTGCTTCCAAACGGTGGATTTACTGCTTAGTACTGTTAACGAATGTTCAGTGGCCATTTTAGTGGGTATCCATTTTGACAAATCGTTTTAAATTGAATTTATCATAATGAACTGGTGAGTTTATGTACTGTATACAGCATAGTACACCTAACTTAACATGCTTAAATCAGAATCCGGCAGAATCATGCTTACACATACAAAGACTTTGCATTCGGTTACAGTAGCTCATGTTGCATAGCTGACCACAATGAACAATTTACATAAACTACTTACGTTATCATATGGTTGGACACATTAAACACAATAGCAAGTAATTTGTAATATGTAGAATCTCATGTAATTGTTTTGGAATAATGCATTAAAATTTAAAAGCGTAAATGACTGTCGACCACAGCTCATCCTTACTAAATTTCCCATTGCTCATAACTCCTGTGACATAGAGTATTCTACTGCTGTGAACATTATTTGAAACGTTAAGTCTCATTGTGAATAATATTTACTTGTATCTCTGTTTTAACTTTTTTGAGTTGAGAGAATGCATTTTAAAATGGAGCATGGCTTATATTATGAAGAACCATCTTAAAATGAGCTCTTTTTTTGCTATTTTATGCTCAAGACATGGGATGTGCTACCATACACTTTTTTAGTATGCAGTAATGTTAAAAACATTACAAGTTAGAACAAGAAACGCACATGACACCATTGACTAGTAAACTAGTAGTCGAATTTAGTTTAGTTTCACTGAGCCTAATTTGGTGATGTAGTAAGTGCATGACAATCCAAAAGTAAAATCAAGTTGAGTAATAAGCGATGGTCTCTGATTTGAGGTGTTAACTTCTGATCTAAATTTAGTATGTTTTCTTCAGTTTAGTGATATAGTCCGTAACATTAGTTGATTTGTTCCTGATTGAGCCTGCTAGTTAGTTAGTTTAGGGGCAGGTGGTGGTTAGAATCATTTAGGGGTATTTCATATATAAAGTGTTCATACTTTCAATCAGTCATGTTTAGGTTATACCTGTACATTTCTGAGCTCTTGCAAGACTGTTTACAAGCCACAATTCTCATCTAATCTTATGTAGCGCTTGGTAAGCTTGCCATCAGCTAATTTATATCAATTTAAAAGGTGTCTGTCTGTGTGATCTCTAGGGATCTGTCCAACAACCGCATTGGCTGCCTTTCCCCAGAGATGTTTCTCGACCTTGGCAATCTCTCCAAGCTGTAAGTAATGTGCTGAGAGAAACACACATTGCTCGCTGTTATTGTCCTTATCTGCTCCAGATATCTATCACACAAAACAACAGTAACCGATAATCATGTGGTGCCAGTTTCTATAGTTGCTTTTGGACTGTAAATGTGTTTTGTTGTGTATTATGCAGGAATATATCTGGAAATATTTTCTCCAGACTTCCGGAAGGACTCTTCCTGCACTTGACTTCTCTGAGAGCTCTGTGAGGAAAATATTGGCACATCTGCACATATTACAAACATCACTAAGATGACTTGAAGAGAAACTTCTCATGTTTGTGTGTCATAGGCACTTCAGTACAGAAACCCTGTACTGTGACTGTCAAATGCACTGGCTGTTGATGTGGACCAGATCTAGATCAGTGCGGGTAGGAAACGAGACCCTGTGTGTGTATCCCTCAAATCTTCATGGTCTCCCAGTCCGTGGACTCCAGAAACACCAGCTCACCTGTGGTAATTCCTAGCACTGTGTTAAAGTCTACTCCATTTCAGGCTTTGGGAAGCAAATAGTGTTTAAAAAGGCTAAACGAAATAGTTGCCTAAGATTACTTGTGTAGAATTCAGTGGATTTTGACTGTAACAAGACCATCTAGTGCAAATCACCTTTGAACTGAGCAGTTGAGTGTTATGGAACTTGTTAAATTAAGTTGCCACGATTTCTAATGAAGGTTACAGTGGATCTAGAGCCTATATCAGAAACACTAGAAATACATGAAGAATGGATACATTGAGAGCTCCTATCAATTATTGGAGCCTCATGATGCATATTAGTTATAATAGCATATCTTCAGTAATAGCTTTATGCCAAGTCATGTCGAGTCACACAGAGCCCATTGCAGAAACACTGGGTCATCTGGAAATACAATGGATTTGAAGACTAAGGCAATCTTGATAAAGTTGATAGTTGTCATGCCTGGTTAGGGTGCAAGGGTGTCTCATTCAACACAACCTTGGAAAAGTTTCAGCAACTTTAGTTTGTAACCATAAACTGATTATTGGTTCCGTATTGGAACAACACTGATTTTAGTTTGGGCCCCTGTTTTTGCTGCTAAGAGAGACATAATCAAAGTAAGATTTTTATATGCAGAATATGAAGGCAAGCTGCATTGGTTAACCAATGATTGATGAAAATTTGTAGCACTTGTTTAAGAAGTTTGCAAAGATGCTTTCTTAAATACTTGCAATGTTTGGATCTGCGCATAATTGGATTGACTAAAATGTGATTACTTTAGTCAAGAATCTATTGAAAATGAGAACATGGCTTCTGAAATAGTCTCCTTTCTGTTAGGGTTCCTACCTTTCGTCCTGGAGCGATCGGCCATCCTCGCCGGTGGCCATTACAGAGCAATCGGTGAGGCGGTTTATATCCGGTGACTAATTTAGGACCTGATTACAAACATCTTCTGTGCCTGTTACTTAAGTGCAGGTTCTAGCGTTGTTCATGGCCAGATCTCCTCAATCCATTCAGTACGCGTGCCTGACCACCGGCACCGTTAGGGTTAGTCTGTAACACCCCAGAGCTATTAGTGCTGATAGACGTGTACAGAGGAAACCACAGAGGTATTTAGTTATAGGGACACATTGAGGGTCTGTACTCGTGCGCTCCTCGCACACCGGAGCCCATGCTCTTCCCGTCCTTGGCATCTATCGATCCTCACTACAGCCGGCTGCACGCCCTGAATGAGACGTGCCCCGGCTCGACTTGTGCACCTGAGCACACGCTCGCCCACTGGTGCTTTGGCGCCTTCCGTGATTTATTCGTGCCCACACTACACACGCACCTGAGTTCATGCTCTCCCTCTGGTGTTTGAACTACCTCCCTCGCCACTTGGGAGACGTCCCAAATCAGCAAGCTATTGTGCTCTCTGCACATCTGCCCCATTGGTGCTTCAGCACCCCCTCACCATCAGTTAGCGCTTTGCCCCAGTCGGGACACGACACAGTGGCGCGCCATTTCTTCCTTTTGGCCTTTTTGGAGCCTTTCACTCCGCTCTTCTCCCCCTTTTAGTTTTCTATATTTCCCCATTATTATTATACGTCGTGGGATGCTGCCTGCTTGGGTCCTACCACATATCATAACACTTTATGTAGACAAATGAGCAACTTGTGCTCAATTAAAAAAAAACACTAATCACATTGCTAACCATCATTCTATGTTATATAATATGGGTGACTTGCATTTCGATTTTCTCAAGGCTATTGATTTTACATTGCATACAACAATGCACATTTTATTGTACAGATATTTTAACAAACAATGTTAATAATGTTATATTTAACTGACAATAAAAAACAAGCTTACTGCTAAAATATGAAATGTATGACACCTGTGCAACTTGTTTTTGCTATTTGAAACATGAATCTCTCTTTAAATTCTTATTACTAATAAATTATTAAATTGTGTAGTTTCTTTTCCATAATGTCCCTTTCCGTAAAGTACATTTTTCAGTGTATTTTAAATTATCTAAACGTATGACCAAATGATCACCTTCCCTATTTGTTTTAAAGGTTTGTTCACTTGCTCATCATTGGGGATATTGGGAATTTTGGGGGAGTTGCATTGTGGTAGTATCTACTACTAAAAGCTTTATATAAATACATTTAACATTTAAACACCCTGCAGTCAAGAACTAGCCTAAAATAGATGGATGGTGGTGTCTTTTTATAGGTGTGCATGCTTTATGCCAATCTGGTCCCATAATGGTCTTTTAGTTTAGCAGCCACATCAAAAACTGTATTCATGGTCTTGTTGAGCTCTCGTTCAAGTCACACCTTTTCAAGGTCTTTACATTCATTGTCCATGTCTGTGGAGAAAAAGAATAAGGGGAATTGTAAGAATGTGCTGAAATTCCTAAACTGTTTTAGACCATTTTAGCATAGGAGGTTAAAATGTATTTTTTTTTAAACAACCCTTCTTACATAGCCTTTCTAACACTCAAACCTCACTCTTGCATGCACATTATACAGTACTAACCTGACTCATAGCAGGAAAAGGAACTGTAGCTTTCGCACTCTTTCTCCATTGTTCTCCCTCGAGTGTGCTAATATGCTGAAGAGAGCAGCAAATAAATCTTTAAGTTATTACACTCACATCTGCTCGACCCAAGCAATACAACACATCTGACTGTGCTACAATGGCCATCTTTATAGTGGGTAATGCGTGCTTTAAGCAGTTATGTTGAAATGCTCATAGTACAAAACCACAAAATATGTCAAAATCAATCAGGTATCAAATATAGATTTTTGCAAGATTGACTGTGAAACTATTTATTATTGGCTTGGTACATCCCCAGAAAAATAAATGTAATCTTCCATGATTTTTCAAGCCTTGTTGATTTTAGGTTCCTGTGATTTAAGATGGCTTGTTTTAGACAGGTGGCATGGTACTTAAGCGTATTTATTACAGAGCTTAGAGGTGGCATCTATTTTGTGATTTGATATACTGTACATAATGCAATGTAAGCAATATGAATTCAAACATTTCATTATAGCATTGTAAGCCCTGACGTATTTTAATGAAGCAAAATAAATTCTTATTTAATCTTAAATTGTATATTCCAGTACCTACATTTTCAGCAACTTTGAAACTTACAAATTATTTAAAATGTAGGACTTTTAATTTAATGTAGCCTGAATTTAGTGTCAACAGGACTGAAGGGTTAAACCGTTAACATACTGCATCATTGCATTTAATAATTAATTTTACAATAGAAAAAAATGAAGGATTAAAACTGGGCCAGTAGAATTTCTTTCATTAGGCAAAGTATCATCTGTATCTCTGTTGGGGGGGCTGGCAGTAACCGATGGTGCTGCAAATAGAAAATAAGGCATGCCTTGGTGGAAACATAAGGGATGTGATGTAATCCTCTCAGCCAGGGCAGAACAGACACTTACAGGATGGCCAGCTGCTCTCTCAATCCCTTTATCATGTCCATCTCCCATTCAGACCAGTCTGGTAAATCAATGTGTTTAACATAGTAACTCTGCCTGTTGTCTCTATGTAACCCACTGAGCACTGATGTACACTTAAGTTTGCCACGTAATACAACAGGAGAAGATTGAAGCGACAAGTACAATTCTAGAAAAAAAGTAGTTTGGAAACTGAGGAAAAGCAGTACAAACATGTTTTGATTGTAGAACATTTGCCCATGGTCTTGTCAAGAAAGATCTAATATTGTCTAACTTTTTGCAGCTATAACAGCCTATACTGTTCTAATAAGGCTGGTCAAGGAGGGTAGGCAGCAATGCACTGACTCAAAGTACTTTTGGAAGTTTACTCCTACAAAAATGCCACCCAGGTGGCACAGGGAATTTGTGCTGTTCTCTTCCCTGGTGACTTCAGGATACTCCTTGTTACTAAATTCATTGTCCATTTTGTCTGACTTTTAACTGAAGTCCATCTGTTGCTCAACATACAGCTCCCCAACCCCCACCAGCAAGACCTGTTCTTTTAAAGCCAGTCCCTCCACAGAGAAGGTGCTATTACACAGCTCAGCAGTGATGCTGACATGGTGTTGGCATTTGTGTCGCACTGCTGCAAATGGTTTTCCAGTGAATTGCACATTAGTCTTCTGTTTGAAGGAAAAAAACATGTACTAGCTTCCTAGAATCTTGGAAATTGAGAAAGGATCTAACTCGTTCTTAATTAAAGACTGTTTGTGACATTGACATAAAATTTAAGGTGAAGCCTAAACTTTCAGTTAAGCCTAACCCAAGTCTTTTCCATTAATGAGATTTTTTAGCGAATCTTTATTTTGTAGCAAATAAATGTACACTACTATATTTTTATTACTTCTGCAAGAGCACAATAGAAAGGATTCTTTGTCTCTGTATGACTGTATGGTACTCCAGCTGTACAGTACAAGACAGGAAGGACCTGACTAGAGCAGTGAGAACAGCGCAGAGGATTATAGAGGCCTAATTTTGTAACTTTTATGTAGTGCTTTAATCTAATTTGTACACTACTGTGCAAAACTTTTCGACATTGTGTATTTTTCAGTTAATGTTCTTCTTATTCTTAACATTTAAGTGGTCATTGCACTTTGTAGTTGTATCTCTACATACCTTTTGCAATCTTCCCTAATAATCAGGACCACCATAGATCAGGTACTATTTGAGTGGAGGATCATTCTCAGCACTGCAGTGGCACTGACACGGTGTTGTCCGTGTTGTATTGTTACAAATGGATCAGACACAGCAGTGCTGGTGGGGTTTTTAACCACTTCAGTGTCACTGCTGGAATAGTATTTCACCAGTCAAACATTTGTAGCCACCAGCATCCTGTAAACAGCATACTGTAAGCACTGATGAAGGATTAGGTAATGACTATCAAAACTGTGCAGCATACAGTGAGCTACTGTCTGACTTTACATCGGCAATGTGGATCATGGTGAATTTCTCTTGAGTGGACAGTGGGAAAATCACCAATTACAATAATATCATAGTTGGTAACTGACTGGAGTACAGAAAATTCAGACAAAGAAGCAGAGCTGTGGTTAATTTAAGTAATCAGCAACTGAACTGGCTATTGTGCCACCGATATGATGGTTAGGCAAGTTTAAGAAACTCAATGGCATGTCTTTGCTGTTATGAGTAATTAGAAACAGGGGCCAAGCCGATACATTTTTTTACCTTCACATGTGGTTTTAAAAAAGGAAAATTGCCAAGCAGTTTCAGTAAGAGAGGATGGTATATTTGAATTAAGCCACGTTCCTGTCTAATATTTACTCGTAGGAAAATTTGCTAAAAGATGAGGGAGAGTTCTCATATTTAAAGGGGCCATCAAGAGATTTTCTTGAGGACTCACTCAGAATCAATTTGACTTCATTTACATTTTAAAGCAGCTAAGAGATTTTACTTTTGTGACATATTAGTAGAAGATGGGCATAGGTGGAGTAGGAAAAGGGGTGGGGATAACAATGGTTACTGATTATACTGTAATATATGCAATAGCCGTTTAAGTCATACTTGATTTGGAGCCGTATCAAAGGTTTGTGATAAAGTCTGTGTCGCTGCAACTTTAATACAAACCATCTCTACTAAAATGCTCTAAAATCTGGTCATGCAAAAACCATCCACTTTTAATTGTTTAACAAACTTTTTATGCACTGCAGTAGTGTATTAAAATGTTCCATCAGCAGGCTAGTAAATGTCATTATTTCCTGTGTACAATAAATGTCTATGTATCCCTATTTATTAAGAACAGCATGTTTTTTTCTCCCAGCAATGTCAAAGAAACCAAGAAAACAAAATAGAAAAGCAGAGGAGATGGACGTGGAACGCTTCATATTGGTTAATGGTAGTGAACTCTGACAATGGTGGAGTTCTTCCATAAGGATATCCTTAGCCAATTTCAAAAAGCATGGTACCATTGTTCCTATTGCCTTTTCTATGTAAAAGTTGGGTAACAGCATTTGTTTGTCAAATTCAGTTTTGGTTTGATCAATAAAGTTAGTTTTTTCTCCTTATTGGTAAAGCACCTTTTTACATACACATTTAGAAACGTGTTTTAGATGTTTTTGACTTTTTCCATCACGTTTTTAGGAAGGGATGTTATGTAAAACAGGCAGCATGGTGGCTCGGTGGGTAGCAACGCTGCCTCACAGCAAGAAGACAATGGGGTTCAATTCCAGGGTGGCGTGGTCTGGGTTCTTTCTGTGTCTGCATGGGTTTATCCTGGGTACTCCGGTTTTCTCCCACAGTCCAAGGACCAGTGTATTAGGTTAATTGGTGTCTCTAAAGTGCTCCATAGTGTTGACTGTGTGCTCTGATAGATTAGTTTCTAGGGTTGGTGCTGGCCCTGTTTATTAAGCAGAAGATAGTGGATGGAAATAACTGGTGAAAGTGTATTAGAAATATACTGCTCACAAAAAATTAGGGGACATTTAATTATGGGATATTTCATTTTAAAATTGTGATCAGTATAGTTATTGGTATAGATATCTTGTTGCCTTTTATGGCTTGTTTTTCAGGGGAAGATGATTTTTCTTTTATTTAGGACTATTATGATGCTATTACCTAAAGTATGTTATTCATATGCCTCATGCAAAGTTATATAAAGTGCTGAATGAAATATTCAAATTTGTTGCAGATGATTTGGATTCATTTCGATTCTTAGCTCTTTGCGTTGATTAATATTATAAAAAAATAAAACTGACAGCAACATTTATTCTTTCATCCATGATTACACAAGTCACATGGAATATCTAGATAAATGTCCCTGGTTATGATTGAATTTGTAATAAATTTAAGCAGAGCTTGTTCTTGCTCCTTAAATATGATTGCTAGATACTCTAAGGATGAGAAACCGAATGGTATATATTTGCAGGAGTCATTGAAAACATTATATTACATTTTTTTGGGACTTTCTTATGGGTCCTTCAAATGTGTTTTGTACAATGATAATAAGAGCAGCAATACAAAACAAGGAGCTGAAAGGTACTGATATCAGAACCCATTCAAACGGACTGGTGTGTCCAATCAAAAAACAGAAGGTCTTCCAGGACAAATGATGTTGCCTGTATCTCAGACAAGCTCAGATCATCCTGTGCGCACAGGAGATTAATATGTGCCGAGGCAAAGACACCCTTCATACATTTTAATGAGCTGAATCACAGCAGTAGGTTCAGCTCTCAGCAATTATACATGATGGTTCATTGTACATTCAGGACTTTGTTTCCGTCCTGATATACTGATGCCACCCACTGAAACTTTTGTGCTTTGCCATTTCATTACCTTATTTTTATCATTTATTTCTATTTTAAAATTAGATTAGTATTCATAGACACAAATATGACTACATTTATTGCATTAGTAGCACTGCCAAGTTCTGTTATCTCTCTAGCCAAGTAATGACTGTTTTTTGTTTTGCAGAAACTTCTCTGGAGCTGCCTTTGCTACAGCTCATTCCTTCTCAGAGGCAGTTGGTGTTCCGTGGTGATCGGCTGCCTCTGCAGTGCACTGCCTCCTACCTGGATCCCTCAATCAGACTGAGCTGGAGCTATGAGCAGTGGCCTGTACACACACATGAGGAGAGAGGAGTGTATGTGGAAGAGAGTATTATTCATGACTGCTGCCTCATCACCAGGTCAGAGCAATGTTTAATGTCACTTAAGTGTAAACCATATCATAAACCCAAGATGCCATGTCTGGGATGTCGTTCATTGTCAGCTTATCACAATTTTAGACCTAATTATAACTGCCATATCATGGCAGTTTGTTGCCCTTATTACTAATATCAGTTTACAAGTTTTGCAAATGGTTCCTTGAAGTTAAGTGTGATGCCCAGAGTTGGACTGGACTAGTAGGGGTTTCCCCAGGTTAAGTCTAGTGATCCAGAACCCGTTGATCTAGGTTTAGGTAATTATGAAAAATTAAGTATATAGGTAAACATCAAATAAATCCATGTATGTCACCTTAACAACCAGTTAACTCCCCGTGAGCAAGGGGCACAACTATTTCTTTTCCTCTCTGACTTTCTCTCTCTCTCTCATATCTCTCTGTCTGTCTCTCTGTCTCTCTGTCTGTCTGTCTCTCTGTCTGTCTGTCTCTCTGTCTGTCTGTCTCTCTGTCTCTCTCTCTGTCTCTCTCTCTGTCTCTCTCTCTGTCTCTCTCTCTGTCTCTCTCTCTGTCTCT
>JAUZST010008772.1:0-13379 GCA_034779995.1 Parotocinclus haroldoi
TCTCTATTTACTACATAGGCAACCGTGGAAGTGTCCCATACCATACTCTCTATTTACTACATAGGCAACCGTGGAAGTGTCCCATACCATACTCTCTATTTACTACATAGGCAACCGTGGAAGAGTCCCATACCATACTCTCTATTTACTACATAGGCAACCGTGGAAGTGTCCCATACCATACTCCCTATTTACTACATAGGCAACCGTGGAAGTGTCCCAAACCATACTCCCTATTTACTACATAGGCAATACTAGAGAGTCACACAGCACTCTCGCAGCACTCACAGCACTCTTGCGACACTCTTGAAGCACTCACAGAACTCTCACTGCACTCTCACAACACTGGTAGCACTCTCGCATGATTCTCGCAGCACTCCCGCATCACTCTCGCAGCACTCTCATAGCGCTTTAGCAGCACTCTCATAGCGCAGCACTCTTACAGGACAGTTTGCATAAGAAAATGTAAGAAGATTTTGGAAGAGAGTTGTAATGAGATCAGAGCCTCGAACGTGGACATGGCTTACCTTTAAACACCCACACACAGGAGATAATGAACACACACACACACACACACACACACACAGAGCTGAGACAGCACCCATAAGAGACCCTGAACCCACTGTAGATACACTGTACAGAGATGTTGAGAGTGTGTGTTCTGCTGTTCGGTAAAAGGTACTCACTGTACGACAGAGGAACGTCCAGGTCTCCCTGCCACCCCAAATCATCCACAGAGTGCTGAGCTGCACAAACACAACACAGCTCATTAGAAATGCTCCACAAATGAAGGGCTTAAAGTGGATCATCTGCGCCTCTCTGTATAATGAAGCCAGTATTTTCAGTTCACTCTATAGGCAATAAAGGCGTGATTACATGAATAAAGTCCTAAAAACAGCTCCTCAAATGTACAAATCGACATTTTTTATTAACCTGTGCTCAGAGTCATTCATTTTTACACCTAATCTGATACAGAAATCAAAACATCCACCAAAGAACTGCAGTTTGTTTTAGAGATTCACTGATTCACTTGCTGACTCGCTAAATAAGAGGAGCCACGACCGAATGATTCACTGACTCTGTCATGAACAAGACGAGAACAAATCTCACTCGTGACCAAACGATTCACTTGTTTAAATACTGACTCACTGAATAAGAGAGGAACCAATCCTAATCATGGCCAGATGATTCACTCATTCAAATAAACACTCAGTGAATAAAAAAGAGAATCAGTGAATCATTTGGTCGTGACTCAGATTGGCTCCTGTTTTATACATTCATGATCAAATGATTCACTGATTTGAACACAGACTAACCGAACAAGAGAAAACTCAGCCATAACAAAATGATTCACTGATTCAAATACTGACCCACTGAATAAGAGCTGGGCCAATGTCAGTCATGAGCAAACGATTCACTGATTCCAATAATGACTCACTGAAGACAGGAGCATATCCCATCCCTGACGGACTGAATCAATTCAATTCAATTCAATTTTATTTCTATAGCGCTTTTTACTCAAAGCAGCTTTACACTAATACAATTATCTAAAAGGCCAATCCCAAGTTGAGTAAGCCCAGGGCGACAGTGGCAAGGAAAAACTCCCCAAAATGGTAGGAAGAAACCCTTGGGAGGAACCAAGACTCAACAGGGGATCCATCCTCCATGGGCGGCTTAGATGTTAATTAAACAAATACTAAATGTATATTAAATTATAGGAAAATTTGTTTATTAGTTTATTATAAATAACAAATTATTAATACAATTTAAATTAGTAGTAGAAAAAAAAACAAATAATAATAATAATAATTCAAATTATAAAACAAAACAAAAACAAAATCCAACAACAGAAATCTTAAGTTTTATTGGACACAGTCTCACCAAAACTGAACAGTTGTACTGTTAATACCTATAAACCATTTCTTGTATGGCACATAAATTTGAGTTTTGTTGCTGTCCATGTGCATCCCCTCAGAATCACATACTGTCCAGTTTCTAATGGCTACTTCCAGCCAGATGGTGCACCATACATAAGTATGGAGCGGTATACTGACCAGTTGATTCTGTCTTTAGTCTTAGATACAAAATTGCAGTCTATTCCATGCCTTTAGTTCTGTTTTATGTTTATTGGTACACAGAATAGATAGACAAAGGAGTCGATTGAAAAAAATCATGGATCATCAGCGAGTAGTAGCATTTTGTTGCTTCTCTCCAAGGGTGTGTACCAGTACTTAGTTGTAGCCTTAGTTCTGATCACTTTCACTTAATATATTCATAACTATATGTATGAATTTTGTAGTTCTACAGTTACAGACTTTAGTCCATCTGTTCACTATATCCTTCCCTTTATTCCACTATCAGGGTCCCCACAGGACTGCCACTATCTGGGCGATGGATTCTCAGCACTGCAGTAACTTGGTGCAGTGGTGTGTTAGTGTGTGGTGTGCTGGTATGAGTGGATGAGACATGTGCTACTGGAGTTTTTGAATACTGTCTCTGTTTTTGTGTCAAAGACAGTAACTTTGTTATTACACAATGTCTGTTAGTCATCCTCTAATCCTTCATCACTCCTCACTGAATGCTGCCTACAGAATGCTGGTGGCTGGACATTTTTAAGAATTCCAGCAGCACTACTGTGGGCACTATTCATATGGGCACAACACATACTAACGCCAGTGTAAAATGTCAGTACAGCAATAGATTGATGGCTTGTTTATTTTTTATTTTTTTACTTTTTTGTGTGGTAATTGTTAGATCACGAACAAAATAAGGCTAGTTTATTCTTTTTAATGATGACATTTTTAAACTTTTAAGTCTATAGTGATTTTATATTCTATTTTTTTCTATCTGAACTGTTTGATTTGTTAATGGCAAATGATGTCTTCTCTTTTGTATATAGTGCTTTTATATACTAGTCTCAAAAATTAATGAAATATCCCCTACTGTGAGCAGCGTATATAGTGTGAGAATATTCAAGACCATCAGGAAGAAAATCCCATTTTGTCTGAGGCAATAGATAATGTGGTGATCATTTCTGGGTAATGATTCTCATATGGATATGGGGCTGTAAGAACAGCGGTATAACTAAGACAGATAATACAGTAACAAAAAAATAAAGAAAGAGAGAAAATGTGTTTTACTGACATTATATGTATAGAGTTATTTTGGGAATAGCTGCATTGGGGTTCAGCCCCTGTAATTCGTGAAAGACGGCATGTTTTCTGTGGGTTTTAGTAGAAAACCTAAGGAAACGTTGAATAACATTGACATATATGCACCGTAACTTTTAACTTTATTGTGTTATATGGTACAATGTGGTGATTGTTACTGGGGTAATGACTTTTGCCTGCGTACGGAGGTGTAACTAACACAGTACAAGCTTGTAAAAGTTTATAATCTGTTCTGTTTTGAGTCTTTATGCAGCTTTATTCTGTTTGTTTTTTTTTCTGGATTTTTAAATCTACAAAGCACTGTCAGTGGTGTATGAAAGGTGCTTTCTAAATAGATTTGCCTTGCCTTACCATAGATAAAGCCAGAATCTTCCTCTCAGATGACTCTTTCATCTGCGTGTGCAGCACTGCATGCAACTACAAGTTGCCAATCTATTAACTTTCTAAAATTAGTAATGACGTCTTTTTATGCCTTCATATCCAACATCTTGACCTTGCAGTTTCTGCCATTGTTTCCACTGGCACAGTCACTAATGAATGTGGCACACAGTAATTTATGTATTCATGAAATCATTAGCATTGACCCTTTGTGGATAATAATGGGCGGCAGTGACGTTGTACAATGAATATTCCCATCTGGCAACAACAAAAGACTCCTCTTTTTAAAAAAGAGAGCAATAACCACTTTTCACTCTGGCAGATGCAAGTGTGCGAGCAGGCAAACCTGTGAAGCAGAGCACTGCCTTCACTGCCTTTAGTTCTGTTTGAAAATGTTCGGAATAAAACTTTTTTAACACAGGCTATGTGGCACTTTAGAAGGCACACACACACACATACACACACACACACACACACACACACATATGTATATATATATATATATATGTGTGTGCTCTGCTTCACAGGTATATATATGTGTATATATATATATATATATATATATATATATATATATAGTGCCAGATATATTTTACATTTGTATTTACTGTTATTTAGTATAAACCACTCAGAGGACAGCAAAATGGAGGAAAAACATCAAAAGTGTTTTGTTTGTTTAATTTCACCATCGGCATCAGTGACCATTTTAGCGACACACTGAGAACTAGTTATATGTACACACACAAGGCAATGCCAATTTAGAGTAATCAATTAACCTAACATGCATGTCTTTGGACTGTGGGAGGATACCAGAGTAGCCAGAGTAAACCCACGCAGACATGGGAATGACATGCAGACTCCACACAGAAACGACCCAGGCCGTTGTAAGTTGGGATCAAACCCAGGACCGCCTTGCTATGAGGCAACGGTCCTAGCCAACGAGCCACTGTGCCGCCCAACCTGTTTTAGCAAACAGGACATAGAGGTGATGGTGAAAGAAATGGCCAACAGGAAAAAAAATCCTCTATTGCAATGTGTGCCATCAACAAAATTGTTTAATTTCAATACTTGCCTTATCTTCTTACAGCCTATCACAAGTGTGAAGCTATCGCAAGGTTAAGAAAACATTAAAAAAACATAATGTTTTGATTAATGCCACTTGTTCAAAGAAAATTTGAGGAATAACATTTTTTCATGACTGTTGTTCTTAACAGTGAAGGCGGCTTTCTGGTCCCTGGTTCTGTGACCTTTGGACTAGTTGCAGCAGCCCCACAACGCATTCTTTATCAGCCCTTTCACTTACTGACAGACCATTTAAATGCCCCACTGGAGATCGATGATGAAACACTGCAAATTTATATAATTGACCTGTCTGAGGATATCAGACTTATGTCTGTTCTAACAGAGGTAACCTTGGCCCCTAGTCTTATGCTATGCCCCACATAATTCATAATGTTCTTTGTCTTTTCCATTTGTTATTGTCTTTGTTTCCTCATTTTTGAACAAAATGAGCAATAGAGTCAAGAAAGCTTATTATGGACCATCTTCTTATCAAAACAAAGCGATATTGAATTTGCCACAACCCCTTCTGTTAGCTCCACCACATTTTCTCCAGTCCAGCCTTTGTTAGGCGTGCTTTTTACTGGCTTGATTATTTCAGATCCATCTCAGCCAGTTTTCCAGAGATTTAGCTTTCACCTAGACAATTTGGCCAGCAACTTCAGGCAAAGCTTTCTGAAATATGCGTCCATGTATGAGCCATGTCTATGTTGGGCAGACATGAAACAAAGAGACTCAAACGGTGTCACTGACACTGGTTTATTAGTACTGATGCAGATGGAGAGAAAACACTACTATATTATAGGAATAAGGAATGTGGTTTTGTTTAAAAAAAAACATTTTATGCATAAATGAGGTACATCTTTGTGCAATGTTAGAATCATAAAAATATAGACATACCCGCTAGTCTTTTAGTCAGTCATTTTGTATCTGTTGTCTAGAGCCCCAAATGGAGGAGATGGCAACACCAGTTCTGCAATATAACCCCAAAATATACACTCACCGATCCCTTTAAATAGGTTCACCACCTTGTTTCTAAGCTCATTGTACATTTTCAATTCCACTTACCACATAGATGCACTTTGTAGTTATACAATTACAGACAAATGTAATCCATTTGTTTCTCTTCATATTTTGTTATTCCCCTTATCTTTATTCTTTAATGGTCAAGTCCCCCACAGGACCAGCACAGACCAGGTACTGTTTGGGTGCTGGATTAGTGACACTGGGGTGGTGGTGGTGTGTTTGTGTTCTGGAAAGGGTGTTTCAGAAACAGCAGTGCTGCTGGCGTTGTTAAACACCTCACTGTCACTGCTAGGCTGAAAATATTCCACCAGCCAAAAATGTCCAGCCACATGCAGGCAGCGTCAAGTGAGTCCTGACTGAGATTAGAGGACGACTAACGCAAAATGTGCAACAACAGATGAGCTGCTGTTTCTGATGTTTTATCTCCAAGGTGATAGGTGTGTATAATTTAGTTTAGAAACTCCAGCAGCACTGTTATGTTTTTTTTCAATGGGAAACTAACATTTTGGTTAAAGGTATTTTTTCATTCTTGTTTTCCATTTTTGTTTCTGAAGCTCTTTTTTAATCTTTGCAAGTGTTTAATGACAGATCAGTCAAAAAAATCAGTCCTTGGTAGTGCATTCAGTCTTTTAGACGCTATTGTAAAGCGGAGTGCTGAGTATGAGCGAGAGAACATAAGAGTGTGTGTAAATGAGTGTGTTGTTAATGGAGTGTGCCAGTGTGTGAGAGGATAAACGCTTCTCGTGCCGTGTTCAGTAGCTGAGTGTGTTGAATGAGTGGATCACCTCCTAAGCAAAACAAGTAGTGAAGCGTGAAGGAGCACAGTTTGAAATAACAATCGCTTTACTATCTTCATCGCTCTCATTCTTTGGTTTCGCTCTTTCTTTTTATTCATCTTTCCCCTCATCGCTCTCTTGTTTTTCTTTCACTTTCTTTTGTTCTCTCCATGTCTTTTTCCTTTCTCTCTCACTCTTTTTTGTATTATCTTTCCCTCTTCCTTTTCCTCCCTTTCTCTCCATCACCCACTAAAGCCTACGGTATGTCACAAACAAAAACATCATCTTTTCAGGATGAAAGATGCGGGCATTTGAGTTCAAATGAACACAAAGACTATGGTAGATGTATGCTATATAGTTTTTTGACACCCACAAATTACATCCAAAAGCATGGGTATGGAGTTCATCCCTGTCATTGTGCCAGAATTGCTACAGCAAACTTTCCACTAGATGATAGTGCATGATTGTGAGTTTGGACAGTGATTTTGGACAATAAGCTCTGGTTTTCGGTTGGCATTACAGTTTATCTCAAAGGTGTCTGATAGAGTTAAGGTGAGGGCTCTGTCGAAGTTGTATTTCAAACGCAGAAGACCAATTTCTTTGGGAATTATGTAAACAACATGTTAAGAAAATGTTATATGCCGAGTCACTGAGGTGTTCAGTACAATCCATTTTATCACCACTGTTTAGTCAGAATCAGATAATTATTTTCCGATGGGCTATTTTTGTCTCCGACTGCAAAATCAGGCCATTGTAAAGCCGTCTTACTCAGATTTTCGTCAATGAATATACAAAGCATCATCGCATAACCTCATCGGCTGCTTAAATGTATCAGAACACAGTACAGTCAAATCCATGGAGACCCGCAAAGTGATCAGTCAGTCCAAACGGATAAATTTACACACAAAATAAAATCAGGATCAAATAATTGTCCTTTGACATAGGCTTGATGACCACACATTGAGCAAACGTATGAGCTCTACAACTGTTTGAAAGGGTCATTAGCATGTAAATTATTCATTCATTCACTTTCTTATTTACTTCTTATCCACTTTCTTATCCTGGACAGGGTCATGGGAAAGCCGGTGCCTAGCAGGTAGCACCCCCATAGACAGGGTGCCAATCTATTGTAGGGCACATACACACTAGGGACACTTTAGAAACACCAATTAACCTAACATACAGGTTTTTCCACAGAGAAAAAATCCACACTACTCAACCTGGAATAGAACCCAGGACATCATGCTGCCAAGCATGTAAAATCACCTAATATGTAATATAAAAAGGTCCTCTAGCTCAGGAATTAAAATTAGACATTTATATGTAGAAGAACAATTAATAAGTAGCAGCGTCACTGTGTATGGGCTCTTGTATTTGAGCAGATATTCAAAGAGAGAATACGCAGGATGAGAAACAGAGGACGCAAATTATTCAGTGTGATTTAGGATCACTAAACCACCTCCAATGTTTTTTTTTAATATATCTGTATCCAGGAGGGATGTATTTATTGAATTCCTCAGTTTACGATAAATTCAACTTACGATGGTTTTGTTGGAACGTATCCACATTGTATATCAGGGAGTACCTGTATATTTTTTCAGCACGCTCAGAACAACATCTCTCAGTACAGCTTCCCTAAACCCTGACCTGACCACACTCTCTGTGCAGCTGCTGAAACACGATCACAGCATCTATCATGCTTCACTGTAGGGGTGGTATTGGGCAGTGTCTAATTTCTTCCAGACATGAACCTAAGAATTGAGGTCAGAAAGTTCAAATTTGGCCTTCATTCTTAGCCTGAGATCTCTTTAGCTGCTTTTTGCAAACTTCAGGTCGGATTTGGGTCATTTGCTGAGGAGAGGCTTCTGTCTGGGGACTGATTGGTGGAGTGCTGCAGTGAGGGTTGACTTTTTGGTTCTTCCATCTACACACAGGACTTTTGGAGCCCTGCCATAGTTCACCATTCCTTTCAAGGCGTTTCTCCCCTGATGATTGTTCTATTTAAGTATTATCCAAGGCCACTGTGCTGTTGGAGACTTTCAGTGCAGCAGAAATGTTGGAATTTCAAGAGAGCAATTTGAAAACTTCAAAGACCTTGATTCTTTGTGATAGGACAGGGCAGGGTTTAGAGCTTAAAAGGTCAGTCAGCCATTTGCTTATTAGGGTTTTCCATTGATTGCCATGAGACTGAGAATTGAGCTCTCTGAAAATGTGACTTGGTATTATCATTACCTTATTCACTTTTATTATCGAGAGTTTAAAACCTCACAAACCAGCAATTTTTATATTAGGTTTTTTTCCATTGTTTGCCATGGACTGATAATTCATTAATTCATTATTCATTCATTCATTATCTTCCGCTTAATCCACACAGCAACTCTGGACGCAAGGGCAAGAACAATCCTAGACGGAGCGCCGATCCATTGTAGGGCACACACAGAGTCACGCACACTGTCACACACTTTAGAGACACCAGTTAACCTAACATGCATGTCTGTGGGAGGAAACCAGAGTAAACCCACTCAGACAAGGGAAGGACATGCAGGCTCCACACAGAAAGGACCCAGGCCGCTCCACCCTGGGACTGAACCTGGGACCTTCTTGCTGTGAGGCAGTAGTGCTACCCACCGAACCACCGTGCTGCCTTGGACTGAGAATTGTACTACTCAAAAGTTTGGTTATTCCCTTATCCATTTGTACTATTTTGTTACGTTAATGGCTATTGTTTTTCTCAGTTTGCATTGCCTTTGTTGCATTATATGCATTGTGTTCTCATTATTATTTGTATTTTGTATCCTATTTTAAACGAAACCATCCATCCTATGCAACTATCCACTTCAACATCCATCCATACTTTCAGCCATCCATACATCCGTCTATCCATCCGATTGCCCTTCATTATCTGAACTTCTGCTCATCACGTCATTGTGTTGTCTGTTAATCCTCGCATGTTTAACGAATACACCATCATGATAGCCAACCTCCCACGAATCTTCTATCCAACCATCTTTTTAAAGTATTTTTTTATAAACCTCTCCAGCTCCTGTCTCTGAGCATTACAGACAGTTTTTTCATCCTCATTGCTTTTGTTTTTGCTCTGATATCACTACCTGTGAGCTGTATCTTGTATAGACAGGTGTGTGTCTTTCTAAATCATGATCATTTAACTGAATGAAACACTTGGACCCCAATAAATGTGTATGTGTAGGTTTTTTCCTTTGTAATAAATTAGCGAAAATTCTTAACTTCTGTTTCTGGAGTACTGAGTGCAGCTTTTTAGCTTAAAATATCAATATAAATTGTAAAAAGGTGAAAGGGTTAGAAGATTTTGTAAATAAACTGTAATTTCATTTAACTTCTCGAGTGAATATAACTGCCACTAGGTCATGTGTAATACAATAATATGTAGGGCACTAATAAGGCTAACATATTTAAATAAGATAAGACTTACTTACATCTTAGCCCCCAACAATCATTAAACATAATATGGCGACTGCTTGTTAGAAATATGAAGCATTCTAACCAATCAAAGTGCCCTGCATAACTACACTGCTCACAAAAATTAGGGGATATTTCATAGTAAATTTGAAGTAATTAAAATATTTGTGTTCGATAACACAAATGAGATACAAACTCCTTTGGTGGTGGTGATTGAGTAATATTAAAGTAATATAAAAGTGATATTCATGGGGTGAACAGAAGCATGTTAAACTGGACTAGAGTGCCCCACATTGACTGTTCAGTTGGGTCTATGGTCACCCAAGACTGCCAAAACAGACTGATAGAGATGGGAAATGGACAGGATCAGATTGTCGAGCAGTTCGTTAGGAATCCACTTCATATTCATTTTGCCTTATTTTTTGTGAGCAGTATATATTACAGTGATGGTATATCACAAACGAATATCTCTTTTTCTTTTTCACGGCTGGAATGTATTTTAAACATTATAATCCATATAATCCATATAAAACTGAAACAAAACATAATTTTGTGACACATTTCTGTTACAGTGGAATTATTACATCTTAAAAGTTTGGAGTTTGAGATTTTTCTGGCTTAAACATGCTATGTTCATTTCCCTTGCTGCCTCCACAACTTTGAGCACCACTGGTACATATGTTACAGCAAAATTAGTTGTGAGCAGCATGGTGGTTAGTATTGTCGGCTCACAGCTCCAGAGAACTGGATTTCAAGTCTTGGCAAGTCCCTTGTCTGGGTGGAGTTTGCATGTTCTATCCATTCTGTCTGGGTTTTCTCCAGACACTTCAGTTTCCTACTGCAATCCAAAGATGTGCATTAGTTCAACTGGTGTCCCCAAAGTTTGTCCATGTGCACCCTTGTGCTTTCTCTAGTGGCAGTTCTTACAAATACACAGATCAGAAACTGAATAAGTTGATTGATGCTGACAGCTGCCACTCAGACTCACCATTTCAGCACATTGTGTGTGATCTGTGAAGTGAAGCTGCTGTCACGCAGCCGAGCACTCTGTACCCAACATCAAACCTAACAGGGCCAGTGAAGAAGGCATGGCCTCTCTCCCTGTCAGTTTCATTAAAGAATGTGTAGCTTTTATGAGACCCATAGATCTTGGTGTATATCACTGGTGTGAAGCCAGTTGGCCATCATGCTCTTCCTTTGTGTTCTGTTACATGAATTTAAGGTATTCTGAAACAATGCAGATCTATTAAAGAACTCTTTTTCATGTCAAATCTGAAGTCTTGCAGTCAGGGGTGGAACCCTGGAAAAAGAAAGCTTTTTCCAATATAATCATTGTAAGCATAACTATACTGCTCACAATAATGAGAGGATAGTTCATTATGGGATATTTTTTAGTATCCCCTCATTTTTGTGAGCAGTATATACAGCAATTCTCCTTTTTCGATTTAGGAATCTATCAAAACGAGCACCTGCTTTTTTCCCTACTGAAGTGTGGCTTAAGGCGGTGTTTGTCGCCAGGTCATCTGATTCCATTCGCGCACCCAACCATCGGTGCGCACTTGCCCAATTGTCCTGCCGTTCACTGCGAAACATTTATGGTTAGTCGGTTACATCCTGGGGCTTGTAGTGCCGAGGGACGTGTAGGAAGGGAATCTCTGAGGTGACTAGCATTTTAGGGACACATCGAGGGTTCCTGTTCCGCCTTATCTCGCGTTCCGTACTCGGGCACCCTTCAAGCCTCACTGTAGCCAGCAGCCCGCTCTAAATGAGATGCTAGAATCCAGCTAGAGCCTTCGCTGTATAGTCTCACTCCAACCGGGTGCCCATTCCCTTTTCAGTTCTATTTATTATTTAGGGTCGTTTTCCCCCTTTTTATCCATTTTTATAGTTAATATATATTATTATACACCGGGGGATTCCGTCTATCCCGCATACTTGGGTCCCAACACCCAACTCGTAACAGCCTATAAATACATTCAATGCATATGTACCTTTCACACCCCCCCCATTTAAAATTTCTATTGATAATGTTACAGTTTACCATCCCTCCCACCCCCGACTTTGAAATGCAACCCCTGTGATGTTTACAATTCATGATTACAATTCACCTTTTACAGTGTTGCCATTGTTCTGTTGAACAAACCACAGTGAATATATGACTCACTAAAAAGCTACATGTCTCTGTATATGACGGACTGGTATGCTAAGAAGTGATTAAGCAAAATGTGTTACGGTATTATGTTTATAATAAGAGCAATCACAAAGGCACCATTCACATTGTGGGTAAAAGTGGCTTAATTCAGATTTTTTCCTACATGTAAGATTTGTTTTTGCCATGGCAGTCTAAATGGCAAAAAGCATTCAATCCAACCATTTCAATTCCAATCCCAGTCACTTTCATCTCTGGCAGTGAAGTCAGATACGTATCTGCTGTTGGACCATGTGAACACAGTTTGAAAAGTCAGATTGAAAAGCATGTGACTTTTACATCAACAGCACCAGCACAATGCAGGAATCCAAACCTGTTACAAAAGCGTTGTACTACTGTGATTTAATCAGGCATGAGATCTCACAGACAATCAATCAAACTGAGGACTTGATGCTAAATAACCTGTTCCCTTTACCAGCCAGTACAATCTAACCCCTACTCTTTTTGAGAGACATGAGCTGCCTCAAATTTGTCCCGCTTCACATATCTTAAAGACAGTCGCTCATATTCAAATTAAAATGTTGGCTCTGACAGAGTTTTTGTTGAGTTCTGTGTCTGTAAAGCCATCCACGTCACAGTCCCACTGCTCCAGACACTGTTTAGACAGATTTTCCTGTAAAATACCATCAAAAGCTTGGTCCTATTTTACCTTTATGTTATTCTTATTATGTGTTTGCGAATTCAAAGTTGCTGTTCATTACAGTTTATCATTAAAAGATTTGGTTTAGCAATTAATACAATTACAGTTATTTTTTGTTTGTTTAGTTCTGAGGGGGCATGCCAGGTGACTAGATGTTCTTTTGTGGGTCAGTTTAATATTGTGCACTGTTCAGACTAGTATTGTTTTAAAGAAATGTGAACAATATACACATAAAACATCTAGTTTGAGCAGTATAATGGATTTGGGCCACTCTTACCTGTAGTGTTAACATAGAAATCAGGGGTGGCTTGGTGGTTAGCACTGTCACTTCACAAGAAGATCCTGGGTTTGATCCCGAGTTGGATGGCTTCATCGTTTATAACATTTAAGATTCTTACTATAATTTGTGAACAGACATTAATTGGAGGGTCCTTAAATGGTGCATTACTGTACTGTATGTGTAGCGTATCCTCAATGGCCACTATATTAGGTACACCTGTTCAATTGCTGATCAATGCAAAAATATATACAGTCCAATGGTTAATTCGACCACCGGTTAATGGGACCAGGCGCTTATTCAGACCGAATCCTAAAGTACCAAAATAAATCCTATTATATACGTGTAATGTTATTCGCTTATTTGGACCAAAATTCCGCTTAATCGGACCAAAGAACGTGAGAAG
>JAUZST010008773.1:0-13378 GCA_034779995.1 Parotocinclus haroldoi
GGTCGCGCCTTGGCGGCTTATTTTGAGCTTGCGACCGAAGCTGCTGTTTTTATCTGAACTGCGACGTTGAATCATGGCGTGCGTCTTTTTTATTTAATTTTTTTTGTAAGAAAGTAATACACAAGACACACAATGGAGGAGCAAGCTCGAGTTATTTTAGAGCGCATTATACGGAAAATCCCGAGTAAAAACACCCGGGCTGTTCTGAGAGGTTGGAGGAGATTATCAGAGGAGCAGCTCGATACCCTAAATTACTCTCAACCCAAACTGCTCTTTCTGGAGAGCTTAATCTCCTTGTGTGAGGTAAGCATTATATAAATGCGTATCGTTCGTTTAAAATGCACGCAATATTACAAACTGTGCGCCTAACCAAACCGTCGCAAACAGCGGAGTGTATTTTTAGCCTTAGAAGAATTAGATTTGAGATGCGTTGTGCTTTAAAACGATTAAAACTGAACCGTTCATTCATGCTGAATCAATAACTGGGCAGGTTTTGAGCTGTGGTCAGTTTAATTGAGATGTTTTTTGGAAATTTGAAAGACAGAGCGTTTAATTCCCGATAAATTGGATTGATATTCAGCCCAGAAGGCTTTTTGAGGGGGGAAAAAATGACAAGGACGATAAAAAAAAACACCAAAAATGACTCGTTTGTTTTGAAAAAACGTCCCATTAGAGGAAAACCACCCCTTAAAACCCCTCCTTCGACGTCATCGATCTAAATCTGATCAGTTTGTGCTGAATTATTTTTTTCCGATTTTACCCAGATAATCTAGTTTTTTCATCCATATAATTTTCTAAAAAAAAATTTTTAAAAAAAGTCCCGACTCTATCAAATTTCATGCAATTGTAAAATGATATCAGTTTTGTGAATCTCCCCGGCTCTAGGCTTGAAATAAAGTTTGCTAGATGATCCTGTTTTTTTTTTTTTTTTTTTTAGTTTTAGTTTTTGTATTTTTCTTCAGAACCCCTCACAAATATTTATGAAAAGTCCTCACTGTTCTTTTTCCTCTCCACTTTAGGAAAGCCGAGTGAGCTTAAAGGACGTGATCAAACTGGAGATGGCCTGTAAGTCTTTGGGTTTGGAAGCGCACCTTCTCGAGCTCGGCTTTGAAACCTGGGTTTAGGCCGTCTGAGCCGCTGTGTTATATTGTTTTATTAAGCCTGGTTGTCTTGTTACGGCTGCAAACTAGTTTTAAACCACGGAAGGTGCTCGTTTGCGTCATGGACGACGGTCCTGCCCAAAATGCACTGTTCGCAAAAACGAGGGGGTATCTCAGTATGGGACGTTGTCTTAAAATACACAAAGTTTTGTGAGCAGTGCCTTTTTGTCGGGACGCCTCTCGAATTCTGACACCGGCTTAGATATGTGGATTGTCCGCGTTAAGGACGCTTCGCCGTGACTGTAAGTTCTGTCGTATGTGCCGTTCTTGACGGGCCGTGATGATTTTCTTGTCTTTAGATCGCATCGACTATCCTAATCAAGGGACATGGCATGCCTGCCAGCTTGTGGACGCGGAGGGTAAGCGGTATCAGGAAAGAGAACTGTATCCCACTGTAGCGTTGTACTATGAAATATATTCCAGCACAGTACCGTCTCTAGTCTCTGAACAGCCTATTCCTCTGTGCAGATGCCCATGTCGTGGATTACGCGCAGTTCAAGCAGGAGTTCTCGGCGCACCTGGAGGGCGTTTTCCAAAACGTAATGGGCTTCCTGATGGGTTATTTCTGAAGGCTTGGCCTTTTCTGCCTGGGGTAACACGGCGAGATTTTAGGAAACGTTTTATTAGAAATCACTTGCTGAATAGGCAGGGCGGCACGGGGGGGGGATCGGTGGTGGTGGTGGTGGGGGGTATCGGTGGGGCGGCGCCGCTGCCTCACAGCAACAAGGTCCAGGGTCCCGGGTTCAGTCCCTTTCTGTGTGGAGTCTGTACTTCCTCGCCGTGTCTGCGTCGGTTTCCTCCCACAGTCCAACGACATGCGTGTTAGGTTAATTGGTGTCTCTGAATGTGGCCTTTAGTGTGAGACTGTGTGTAACGGATCGGGGCCCCGTCTAGGGTTGGTTCTTTCCCTTGTGCCCAGAGTTGCCGGGTGGGCACCGGCTGGCTGGTGTGGATAAAGCAGAAGTGAATGAATAATAGCTGAATAGTCTTTTTTTTTTTGTCTGTGATAAATATCGTAAATCATAAATATTCCGTTAATACTTTCCTATTGACATGAGACCTTTGCGTAGCGGCTAAGAAACAATTCCTCCTAGATCGCAACGGTTGAAATGTTCGGCTAATTAAGCTTAAATAGTTCATCTGGGTTCAGTATTGCGACCATACGCGCTCCGATTTAACAATAGCAACAGATAAGAACAGCTAATAATAATAATAATAATAATAATAATCCAGGCTGTAAATTCTTAGTGATTTTATCTAGAGGTCATAGCACCCAGCACGTGTCCGAAATTCCTTTTCTGAGCCGCCGTACCGGTTTTACGTTTCCGTTACGCCTGGACAGGTTTCCATCAGGATGAAGAAGCTTGAAGACGGAGCTGTATGGATTCGTACCGCGTGGGGAGGGAACTTCAGCAAACCCAACCACCTCAAACCAACGTACGCCGTGCATTACCTGCAGACCCCCTACGTGTTTTTCCAGAATCTCTTAAGCAAACACAAGACGTTCTTGTATCAGGTAACGCGTCGAGGTTTTTGCTTTTGAACACGGTTACCCTCGTTTGTTTTTGTTAACGGTGCTTTTTTGGGGGTTGTTTTTTTTGTTTTTTTTTTTCTCTCCCCTCCTCTCAGGCTGTAGTTCTGGCCTCCGGACACGTGTCTATTAAGGAATCTCACCTGAGCGCTAGAAGCCTCGGTGCGGTTCGAGATTTGCTCATGAGGCAGTATCAGCAGGTGAGGTACTAACGGGATTACGTGCTCGGTGTAGTAATAGCACAGCGTAGTACTAAAGGACGTTTTTAAACGAAATCGATTGTTTTTAACGCCGCCCTGTTTTCATTCTCCAGGTGTTTCCAGGACAGGACAGGACGTTGAAGGAAAGAAATGGAGCTCCTTTGCGTAAGAGACGCTGAACTTTGGGGGAGGGGGGCGTAACTTTGACCGGTGTGACCAGGCTGACTCTGCCTTTCTATTTGTAGATCCCAGTATTGATAAAGAGCATGCGGAGTATACAAACACACGATGCCAGATGGCCTGCGAGGCCTTTGGTGAGGGGGCGCTGCCAAAGCTGGAAACCGCAGTGTACAAGGTGAATGCTTGCCGCCTAACGTTGCAATTAATTATAGCTATCGTTACTAATAATTATGATACTAGCACCGCTGCCTCACAGCAAGAAGGTCCCGGGTTCAGTCCCAGGGTGGAGCGGTCTGGGCCCTTTCTGTGTGGAGTCTCCTTTCCATTTCCTTTCCGTGTCTGTGTGCGTTTACTCCGGGTACTCCGGTTTCCTCCCACAGTTAAAGCTAGGAGTTCCCAGGTGGGCACCGGCTGGCCCTCGAACCAAGCTAATTCTTCCGATCATAACCGTGTCTGCGTTTCATTGCCCCGGACCTGATGTTTACGTTTTTTTGAGGTCGATTGTGGACCGTAGCTTTCAATTGAATTCCTCACAGCTCGAGACCAGATTCAGAGGAAGCAGCAGCAACGCGGTCGGGGACGAAGACGAACGCTTCAGAGGGATGGTCAAGTTCTCCAGCACCAACCTTCTGGAGTCACTTCGTCACTGCGTGGCTACAGGTAGCAAGATCTTGGAGCAGAGCTTAAGCGCGCGGTCGCTAAACACTTTTCAGAAACATCACCACGTGACGCCAGTGAAAGCAGCATTATGTTAGAGTAACCGTGTCTTCCTGTGCGCTGAACAGGTATGGCTGAAAGCCCCGTTACTCCGCTCCTGAGCTCCATCACACAGAAAGGCAGGAACTACTTTGTCATCACCGATAAAGTCCAAGCAGCCCAGAGCCAGACTCCTGCAACGAGGGCCTGATGTGGTTCAGCCATTTACGACTCTTGACTGTTCGACTCACGGAATGCTTAAACCCTGTTTGTTCGTTTTTACAAAGTTTTAAATAAAGGTTTTATATCTAAGTAGGCACTCTGACGTGTCCCTTAAACCGTTCCTGAACAATTAGCGTGCCTTTTGCTCATGAAAAATGAGGGCATCTTTCAAAATGAGTATCAAGCAAGCAAGGAAAGCGTTGGAGGTGATTGAGTGGCGCATATTCATGGGGGTAATTGTCAAATTGGGCCCAGAGTTCCCGCGCGTTGTGTTCAGCAGGGTGTAGGGTCACCCAAGAGTCCCGAAACACGCTGACAGCGCCGGGGCGTGGACAGGATCAGGTTGTCCGCAGCTGTTCTTATGGGATTTTCTTCATATTCCTTTTTAAAATATCTACCAAATTGTTGCTCGGAGGGAACACACTCAATTTAGGTGTGTCAAAGTGCTATCCACAGAAATGTCCCAAAATAACCCTGTCATCTTCGCTTCGTCCGTCAGTGTTTTAAACGTCATGGCTAATCGGTGTGCGCTTGTGGGAAGGAAATGTTTTAATGCTAAAAACCTAAAACTGCTCCAAACGGCTGCTTACTGCTAACCTAAATATGTGATGTGTCGGATTTCTGATACAGAACCACGAACAAATCCGATCAACTCCAACACCTTACAAACAAAAACAACACAGTTAGCATGGTGCCCCGAGTTGCCATGCTGCGATAACAGCGCGTGTTGGTTGCTAAGCGCTCCCGGAAGTGAAGGCTGTCGGGTTAAAGCGTGTGTTGCCCGTTGTGCGTCGGTGTTAAAGAGGAACATGGCCGCCTCTGCACCGGATCGGTCTGACTGCGGGGGAAAATCACGGCTCTGCGGCCTGAAACGCAGCGCGGACCCTCCGCCCCAGAACCGGGAGATCATTAAACCCTCCATCACCGAGCTGACCAAAGAAGTCCGGACTAACATCCTGTGTACGGTGCAGGGATGCGGGAAAATCCTGCCCAACAGCCCGGCGCTCAACATGCACCTGGTCAAGTCTCACCGAGTGCAGGTAGTCCGGTTAACACGGTGGAGTGGGTGGTGGAGACCGTTTTTATTTTTAACCCCCGGTGCAGTTTAACAGCGTTTGTAATTAAACGTCTCCGGTTAAAACGGTGTTAGAGCTAGCTTAGCATTAGCACTGGGTGATCCGCTTTCGTGATTTGAAAATGAACCGTAAACAACGGGGTTGATCTTTTTTTTCCTTTCACGGTGCCCAACTAACCAACATACAAACGTAAAATTAATCAAAGAAACTGGACGTTGTCCGAACACCACGTTGCTATGATTTCTCCTTTCTGTATGTTGATAAATCAGTGGACATCATGTTGTTTCCTATAGGTTTACATGTGTAAAATAATCAATAACCGATACAGCAATGACATATTGAACACCCATCCATTGTCTTCAGCACGGGGACGCGGGCCAGCCGGGGCCCACCCGGCAACTCTGGGCGCAACCCTAGACGGGGCGGCAATCCATTGCAGGATGCACACAGTCGCACACCAAGGGCCACTTTAGAAACACCAATTAACCTGGCACGCATGCCTTTGGACTGTGAGAGGAAACGGGAGTACCCGGAGTAAACCCACGCAGACACGGGGAGGTAATGGAGCGTTTTTATAAAGCTACAGGGTACAAGAACAGATTGGGTCTAAATCCCATGTCTCTGTGGGTTTACTCCGGGTCCCCTGGCGTCCTCCCACATTCCAAAAACAGCTTTGATAAATTGGTCGCTCTAAACTGGCCAGGCTGAGTGTATTATCGATGTAGCTACGCTCCTGTCGTGTCTCATCCCAGGCAGCTCAACTCAGACTCAAACGTTTCTCCTTATTTGCCTGGCGGTTTTTCGACGCTCACATGCTTACCCGGCAATTTAAGTCTTGGCTCTTATGGTCGGCTTGGCTTGTGTGCTTATTGTATAATTATTTTATTTAATAAGATAAGAGTCCATACGTTGACAGAAGTATGTGGACAGCTGGTTTCCGTTATCACGTCCTCTCTAGGCCTGGGTGATAAAACAATAACGATATGTATCGTTTCGTTCTGTTCTGTTCGGAGCACATTTTGAAGGACTTTTCCACAGCGCGGTCGATTTCAGCTTCGAGTTCTCCCAGGGTGCAAACGCTTTTCTAAACCTGAGCCGCCTTCACTTTATTCGGAGAGCACGGGGTCCGTCGAAAGAGAGTGTCCGACTCCGGTCGACGCCGGTGCATTTTATTGAAGTTATTGTTAGTGGAGTTCTTTTTAAACTTTGTACATTTTGATGCTTTGACTGGCCGCAACAAAAAAAAAACGATCGCGCATTTCGTTTTTCATTTGGCTTTTTAAGCGGGCCTTCAATTAGATCTCGTTTTGTTTAAAAGGTTTGAGATGTTTAGTGTTTATAAAATGTGACGCGCGTCAACCTGACCTTCCTCCACCTCCACGCTGCGTTTTTCCACATCTTAATTTTTCTTCGAAGTTCATTTATTTGCGTTTCTGAGCTCAGTCGAACCTGCTTTTACTTCATATAACGTGGATTTAACGTTCACACAATCGATATTGTTTTCCGTGTGATGAACTTTCGCGTGGTTTCCATCGCCTCGATATTGTCGGTGTGTTCCTTGATGAATAACGTAGTTGCGTTAGAAAATAAGGTTGGTGAAAGAATAAAGTGGTCAAATCAGCCCCTAGCTGCAGCTGTTTGTTTAAAACGGGCCACTGCAAACGTAAAATAACTTTTTCAGCTTCTTTTCAATTGCAGTTGGTGTAAAAAAACGAATGCGTTTAAGCTGCTGGAGAATTTTAGATATCTTACCCATTTGGACCTGTGTTTATAGTGTGTAAAAGGGTTCCTGATCTCTGCGGGGCAATAACAAAACTCCTCTACTGTGGTCATCTGATAGCATCCGGTGAGGCCGTGTCCCTTTCAAGGACACCTCTTTGGAGAGCAAAGCCCTCCTTGAAGAGCTGACAGGATGAATGAACAAACGGTGGGCAGCGCTACAATCCATTATTGATAGCTGATGAACGGAGCTTGTGATTGCAGGAAGGCGAGCACTCCACGCTCTAGTGTCTGCAGATTGGGTTGCAGTTGGACCATTCAGGGGGTTTGTGCGCCTCTGCATATCAAGTGCCTCTGCGTTGTGGCTTCTCGGCAGGACCGAGCGCGTCCCGAGACAAAAGAGGACTTCTGGCAGCGCTAAACAAACGCAGAGAGGGACCCAGATTTCCAGGAACGACTGATGTACTGATTCTGAACATCCAGCTGCAGCCCGTCTGCGCAGACGAGGCACGGACAGCTTTTAGCGCAGCTCTGAATTTCTTTGTTTGTGTTTTTTTTGCAACATGCAAATAAATAAAGGAGAAACAGATCAACCTCCCCGTTTTTGGTTTAAGTCCACCCACACACACACACACGCGCACACACACACACACACACACACGCACAAATGGCAGTAAGGAATAAGCACCTTGAGTAAGAAAAATGACAAAGTCAACAAAGGAAAATAAAACTAAAATACTACTAAAACAACTTAAGAAAATAGATGAAGGAAGAAGGAAAGAGAAACCAAAAATGAATGCGGTAATAAAAGTTAATAAATAAAAAAAAAACAATAGTCAGTAATTGAAATTTAAAAGGAAGGAAGAATAAATAAATAAATTTAGTGAAAAGTCTGAAGTGAAGCAAAGTATAAAAGAAATTTCGAGAAAGAAAATCATCTAATCGAAGGTAATACACAGCATCTCCTGCTCGAAATGCCTGTTTTAATCCCGTAAGACCTACGTCGTCGCTCGTTGTGGGGACGATTAGTATTAGTATAGTATTAAAAGTATTAGTATAGTATTAGTATAGTATTAAAAAAAGACCCACAGAGCTCTTTAATCTGATTTCTAGGCCTTTATCCGTTCTGGAAATCTGATTCTGTGCTGCTTCCAAGACCACAGTGGGATAAGTCGAGAAATCGAATTGTGATCAGATGGTTAAATTCGTGTCACAACACTTTAAAAGGCTTTAAAACGAGGTCCAAGACCTTCAGCTGTTTGAAGCTCTGAATAAGTTTTATATAAGCGCTCTCATAACATGGCTCCTGAGTCGTTTTTGTTTTTTTTACCCCGTCCCGTCTTTTTAGGAAGGCCTGGTCAACCCTACGGTACGGAAAGATATGAAAGGTCAACAGAAGCTTTACTGCTGTCCAATAGAGGGCTGCCCAAGAGGACCAAACCGACCGTTCTCCCAGTTCGCTTTGGTGAAGCAGGTAACGAGCCGCATTATGACGTACGTTCCGTCCCCTCAAAGCTCCGACTTCCTATCCTTTAAGCTCCGGTTTGTTTGCTTGGTAGCATTTCATGAAGATGCACGCCGAGAAGAAGCACAAGTGTGTGAAGTGCAGTAACGGGTACAGCACCGAGTGGGACCTCAGGAGGCACGTCGAAGACTGCGGGAGGACGTACAGTTGCACCTGCGGTTGCCCGTATGCAAGCAGAGAGGCGCTGTTGTCGCACAGCTACAGGACGGGCCACGAGGTCCCCAGCGAGCACAGGTAAGTGCAGCTCTCGAAACCCGGCCCTGATTCGGAAGCGCATTGAAAAGTCAGAGAACCCGTTAAAAAAAAAAAATTGGGGTTTGGGGTTTTTTTTGCGCTGAGCTGGCCTGCTTTTGCTACAGCCCCTTACCTTTTTCTTATGGAATGGAAACTTGTGTTTCTCCTCTAGACACCCACCAGTCAAGAAAAGGAAAATGGAGAAATTATCGAGCAGCACAGCAAAACCGGGGCCCAACGGACAGACCTATGAAACGACCGACGCCGAAAAGGAGCTCACGGAGGGGGCGATTCCTGCCGAAGGAGCCTCCCACGCTCCTGATTTGGCACCGAAAAGCCCGTTCCACTCTAAAACCTTCCAGAAGCTCCTCCTTCCTAAATTCGCACTGGTCAACGTTCCCGTGATGCAGCTCGCCCACCTGCCGGTCCTCGTCCCTCCGGCCGAGAGCGGCGCCTTGCAGTCGGTGCTCTTAACGGTGGATGCTCAAGGGTCCCTGCACCTCTTGCCTCAGTCTCTCGGGGCAGCCGTGCCTGCCCTGAACGCCAAGAGTCTGAGTTTCAAAGAGGCCGTTCCCGTTTCCAGACCAAGCCTGGGCATCTGTACGGGGGTCCAGGCCGACCTGGTCCAAGGGGGTGAGCAAGTTAACGACCTGGGGTGCAGGAGTAAGAGCACTTCGACCAACATTCAAACTGATATCTCGTTCCTGAATAAAGGCGTCGCCCACACCCCCGTACCCTCCCCTGTAAACGAGGCCTCGGTGTCCTGCAGTTCCCAGACTGACATCAGCGTGAGCGCTCAGGTCCAGCTACCGATCAGTGTCCAAACGCAGACGTTCCCCTTGAGGACCAGGGTCACATCATCCATCGGGGCGCAGACGGACACTCTGGGGCCGCTGCCGTTCCCTCACGATAACATAACACGGGAAACGCAGACGAGCCAAGTACAGAGAACCCAAATGGACCAAGCTATCATGTGCACAGACCTTTTCGATTCGGACATGCTCTCGGTCTCGACTCAGACCCCCGTGGACGATGGACCTTTCGGTACCAGCGGAGCGTTGGCATCGGGAATATTCGAAGACAAACCCGCTCCATCGTTGTGCTTCGGCGCACAGAGAGCCCCGGACCTTTTGCACCAGAGCTCAGTAGCTGACAATCAGACTCAGACCATGACGCTCCTGAGCGACCTGGAGAACATTCTGTCTGACAGCATCTCCAGCGGGGCGCCGAGCTGCGGCCCGGGCCTGGTCCCAGTCCAGGAACAGCACACGGGGATCGACTTCGACTTGGAAGATTTCCTCAACGCGACCCACATCCAGACCCAGACGGACGAGAGCGCCCTAGGAGGCCTGAGCTCGGAGACGACCCTGGAGCTGCTGGATATCGAAACGCAAACCGATATCCTCCTGCTGGACGACCTCGGGGACGGGCACCACGGCGACGTCGGTACGAGGGCGCAGTCCGGCGATCTGGAGCTGGAAATGTTCGACACGCAAACGCAGACCGACCTGAACTTCCTGCTCAGCCCCGGCGCCCACGTGCCGCTCGGGAACCTCCTCAGACACTCCAGCTTTAACATGAGCACCGAGTCGTCCGACACGGAGACCCAGACCGATACCAGGCCTCCTCCTGTTCTGTCTTTGTCTTGTTCCCAAGAAGGGCAGACCAGGCTGAGCAGCACCGAGACCCAGACTGTGTCCAGCTCCTCCAGCTTCGGCCAACTTTTCCTAACCAGCAACGAGACTCAGACGGTCATGGACGATTTCCTGTCAGCAGACCTGGCCTGGAACGTCGAGTCCCATTTCAGTTCGGTGGAAACCCAGACCAGCGACGAGCTCTTCTCGTTGCTTCAGCACTCCGACAGGCCCAACAGCTGAGCGCCGTGCCGCCGTGGCGCCGTGGCTCGGTTCCGGTTTGTGCGAGGTTAACAAGCCGTTTCGGGTGACTCACCCAGAGGGGCTGAGGGCCAGCAGATAGAGTCCTCACAAAACGCCCATCACCATAACGGGCTCTGTCTGCCAAAAGGCGTTGAGCTTGCTTGTTGTAACTCAGCATCTTAAGACATTCCACACACAAAAAAAAGAAAATCGAAGACGAGTAGACTAGCTGCACTTTATCGTTTCATTTCATTCGATTTGAACGTCCGGTACGGTTCATTTAGCTACTAAACTATTGTTTATTCCCAATACTAGGAGAGCTCGTCTGGACAAATCTAACACTACTACACAGCCGTAGTACCTTTGCATGGCACAAACCTGTCGATGATTCATACACACGCCGGCCATTTCATTAGGTACACCTCCTTTTTTTTTTTGGTCCACATTCCGTACAGAAGCATCAAAAGTCTTAGGCCACCGTTTGATTGTTTTTTTTTTGTAATACTATAACGATCGTTTTAGTAACACTAGACCCTGTAAGCCCCGTTCCCCTTACTTGACTAATGCCCTTCCCAAATTCCTTCAACGGGGTCAACTTGTGTAGTGTAAGGGGAGGCTCACACTTTCCCTGAAGCCAACCGGTGCTCATTTTTTTAGATAAAAAAAAAATACTGCATACAAATGACTTGTACTTATATGTGCTAAAACAATATAATAATAATATACCTCATCTAATGGTGGCCTAATACTTTTGCACTGTAGTCCATATGTTTCTGTACATACTTTTGTTCCCATTTGGTTGGTCCTCTAATTATCAGAAGCACCTACAGGGTATTAAAAACAAAGTGTACCTAATAAAGTGGCCGTTGTCTGTAAAAATGATGAGGCTTCTCTTTTTTTTTTTTTAATTTATTTTTTTTATTTTTTTTTTTTTTTAAACACGCCGATATACAGTGTTGGCCAAAAAGTCTGAGACCACAGCTGACCATGCGTTTCGCATTCTTCTTTAAATGAATCGCACACGATTTGAGTGACTATAAGCGTCAGAATGTAGAATAATTATTTTTCTTTTGTTATTATTGTTATTATTATGTTATTATTATGTAATGACAGTGTGTTCCAGTTGCGTGGATCGGGATCTTACTGAAAGCTCGGCTCTCTCGGTCATCGGGTGCCCCTGTAAAAGCTCGATGATGCTTATGATGACTGTGCAGTCGTCACTTCTTGCTCTTTTTTTTTTTTTTTTGGCTCTTTAAGAGGTTGCTGTTCGCTTTGAGAGAGGAGTTTGGGTTATTTGTTATAAAACGCCTCGGGGGGGGTGTCTTTGCTGGCGGTCTCAGACTTTCGGCCCGTGCACAGGACGTCGCAGGTTTGTCGTAGGCGGAGCTTGATGGGATTCCTTCAGTCTGAAACGTTTTTACGCACTGAATTGTCCAGCTGAGGCATTGTTCGTGTGCCAAAGCCCTTTACAGAGGTGCAGTAGTGAATTCGGTGTCCCGTCACCGTGAGGTCCACGCAGGGGGTCGGTTTCCGCTCCGACTCCTCGCTTTTGCACCGCTCCCAAAAACGAGGGGTTACGTCAAAATGGATATGAAGCGATTTAAAAAAAAATAGAAAAAGCGATATCCGATTCGACGTTATTGAACAAGATCAGTGGAGATCAGGATTACGCAAACGAGATGCAAACTCAGCCGGAAATGGAGTTAATTAGGGTGTATGGTCACCGAAAAGGGCCAAAACAGCCTGACAGTGACGGGGCATGGGCAGTGGTCCTTATCCAGGAGTTCTTATTTGAATTTCTTCGTATTCGTTTTGAAATATCCTCTCATTTTTAAGCAAAGGAAAATATTCGACGTCTTTTCGTCGGCGTATACGGGAATTGGGAAACGGGGGGCCGTTTTAGTCCCAGCCTGAAAACGGTGGCTCCTTCACGGGGTCGAGGAGCCGAAATGCGATCGGTGGCGTTAAACCATGAGCCCTTCCCGTCCCGCCCCGCCCCGCCCGGGTGCGTGTGGCGGACGCTCCGTTTCCTCCGTCGTGACCGAACGTGCGAATGTGCGTTGACACTAAAGCGAGTCCTTTAATATTTCACTAGGAGCATGTGGATTTCTGGAACGTACATCCATCGACCTTTTAAGCACTACTCGTGATCCGTGTTTAGCTTTTTCGTGATGGTGACTTAATTTAAGTGCTACATATAAAGTGAATTTGGAAAGTGAACGTAGATGTGCCAGTGCAGTCCGTATAGCTGCGTTAGCTTTACCGGGGAGAACTAGCGTCCCGTCTGTTCGTCTCGAACCCTAAACGCGTTCAATCGATTTATTTTATAGCCCTGTTCGTCGTATCGCACGTCAAATGCAACGTTGCCTGCCTGTCTCCTCATTTCGGTATCTTATTTTTGAGCCACAGCTTGTTACGTTTGCCTGTTTTGGGCCGGTTTGCACTTCAGCTTTGTAACCAAACTGCTTTTCCGTGATCGACCGGCGTTTGCATCGCCATCGTTAAGCGCTGTGCTCGTTAATGTACCTTTAGCCCAGAGGAACAAAAGCGTTTCGCTGTAGATTACTTGAAACCTGTCGGCTTACTCTCTGGTTTACGTTGAGAAACGCATGAGGTTTTATTTGTGCCAATAACACCGTTAAGTTATTTCTCTCCTCCCCAGTTTTTGCCTAATACTGAAAATGGTTATGTGCATCGTTTAGGGTTTAGTCCCGAAAAAGAACCCTGTGTTTTTGTTTAGGCGGCACATGCTCAAATAAAGTGCTCTGTAGAACTTGTGTAGTTTGCATTTTATTATTACTATAGGCTCAGTGTACAGACTGTGAATAAAAACGATTTCAAATACAATACAGGGTGACAAAAGTCACGGGACACCCCTTTATTTCAGGAACTAAAGATAAAATGATGCATCTGAACACCCCGGCATGTAATGGGTGAGGGCGGTATGCTTTAGGCTGC
>JAUZST010008774.1:0-13378 GCA_034779995.1 Parotocinclus haroldoi
TAAGCAACAGTAGTTCTTGTTTGTACGTTCGCTATACGTGTAAATCCTACAATAAAGGTTTAATAAACATTTAATATATTATATAAATTATAGCACGTCTCGTCCTGTAACATAGGGCATGTTCGATTAATCGTACCAGCCGGTTATTAGGACCAAAAAGAGTGTATTTTATGCTATTTATACTAACTTGTTTTTCATCCACCTTCAATCCACTACAGGATTAACTTGCAGCCCTGGGTGCAAGGTGAAAAACATTCCAGGACAATGTTTTGGTTTTTGAAATGAAAGTTGTAGTTTATTGTAATTGTGTGAACCAGCAAAATGGCATCACAAGGTTAAAATGCAGTGATCCTTCTATTCCAGAATACGTTTGTTTCCCAAGATGATTTATAACCTACCAATCTCCACCCCACTCCACCCCACCCTTGGTGTCCCCCTCTCACACAAGGTCACTGGGTCACTAAGTCTTGGGGTACTGTGGCAGTATTGAGATGCCGGTTCACCTAATTCCATATAAAATGACAGTGACACGAATGAACATCAAATTAAAAGTACAACTCTTTTATAAACTGCATTTATTGAAGAATATAAAAAATACAAACCACACAGTGTGAGAGTAACATCCATACATCGTACACAGCAGCAGATAATGAACTGTAAGCAGAACATCAAGCCCTTGTTTTAGAAAACAGTGTGTTTGAGAATTATTGGCGCCCTTAGTTATTCTTATTAAAAATGCCTGTTTATGATGAGAGTTTGTTTCAAACGTTCTGTTATTGCACTAGAATAAATGCACTTCTGTTAACTACTAGATTTCTCTCATATTCGTAGTGTGAGATTACACACAGTTCTATAACATTAACCATAAGAATTCCCAAAGACGTTTGCTCCAGCTGTTGATTTTGGGTTTAACTGTAGTGCATTCGTTTGTAATTTTTTAGGCCTCAGCTGCTGCTTCTCTGTTCGAGTCATCATCAGTTTGCAATGTCTCCGTCATTCGGCCACTTCCTTCTTCAGTCCCAGCTTCATCTGCACTTGCCTCTTCTTTATTATCTTCATCTGGATTTGCCCCTTCTTCTCGTTTCTCCTCACCCTGCTCCCCTCCCTTCTCCTCCTGCTCTGGGTCCCCCGTTTCCTCTCCTTCTTTGTCACCTTTGTTTTCGACCTCCTCTGGTTTGTGCTCCTCTTTCGTTTGTTTTTCCCTTTCTCTCCTTTCTTGTTCGATCTTGGACAGATGCTGGCAAAGGGATTGAACGTAGGTGAACACACTAAACGGGTCAGGTTTGTTCCCCATTAGGACCATATCTTCTACATCCAGTAGAGGGCAGCATCCAGCTAATGATCTGAGAGAGAAAGAGAGCGTTTACGTTTAATCGTTGGACCGGTGCTTTTATCAAGAGTGGCTAAGGGATGCCTCAACTAGTGGCCAGACATGCTAGAACCATTGATTCACTGCTGGCATGGGGAGAACATGCTAACTCCACACAGATAATGGTCGACCCAGGACTCGAATACCCCTGTAGTAAAAGGCATTAAGGAATGAGTGCTTTATTCCCCTGTTAAATATATTGGCTAACTTAATTCACATGTGACTTTTATTTCGGTTGGTATATTTTATTTTATTATATTTTTTTTACATTAGTTAATCTTATTGAAGTAAGAGGCTGTTAGATTCCTGTGCCTGTAAAGAACCAGTTTCAGACATGCATGCTTCCGGTAAAAATGACACAAACGTACTCGGCCATGCTGAATGCCAGAGTGAAGTTCTTCTCTCGCTCGCATGCTTTGAGGGAGGAGAATTCGAACGCGGAGGGAAAAAAGCGGTGAACCAGCGCACAGAAGGCCAAGCCATCACTCCAAGAAGATGAAAAGTTCTCTATGGAAACACCCTGAAAACACACAACAACACACAGAAAGCACAACGGGGTTTATAGCTTTAATAAGTGCTCACATTACTCTTTCCAAAGCTAACAGAATGACAGTAGAATGGACTTTTACAAGGTGTCCTCATGACGTGATCTACATCCAGCTTAATTAATTTACTTAAAAACACGTGTAGATCTTAAACGCTGGAGCACTGCTGTGGGATTTTAAAAAGGTCCGGGCTGCGTTCCAGGACTGTTTTAACTCAAGCGCCCAGGCTGGCATTTTTAATGCTGTTATCATGTCCAAGATCTAAGTGAAATTCATAAAACGTTTTATGATACGTCATCGAATTAAGATAATTATAGACTTTAGGAGACTGGAGGTTAGGATTCTTATTATATATAGGTAAATACAGACATAAAATACATTAAAGTACATATTTATCTTATTAGAGGCCTACATATAATCTTATTTATTAGATACCTTAATTATATATATATATATTCATTCATTCATTCATTATCTTCACTCAATCCACACACAGTCATACACTGAGGGCCACTTTTAGAGACGCCAACTAACCTAATATGCATGTCTTTGAAATGAAACCGGAGTACCTGGAGTAAACCCACATAGACACGGGGAAGACTCCACACAAAAAGGACCTACACAAAAAGAACCGGGTACCTTCTTGCTGTGAGGCAGCAGTGCTAGCCACCTTGCTGCCTCGCTCTCTTGCTATATACATCTCATCTAAGCCTCCCGAGAAGGTTGGATATCTTTTTGAGTATTGGTCCTTCCAAGGTTTCTTCCTTGGAGCGTTTCCTTGCCACCGTCATCCTTTGTTTGCTCAGTTAGGACTTTGGGCTTGTGCTGCGAGTGGAACTCAAATGACATATTTATATCAGCTGTAGCCACGTTGGCATTCTTACCTCATAGTTACGCGTTCTGTTGCTGCACCACTGAAGGATTTTCTGTTTGATCGATGCCCCAGCGGACATGCCCCCAGACACCTTCTGGACCTTAAAGTTACGGACAGCTGGCGTCCTAAAACGAGCCAACGCAGTCTGTATTCATTCAGTTCATAAATACTGACCACACGGACTAAAGACTACGCGTTACAAGCAAAACAAACTGCACACAAAGAAGGTAAAACAATGATGGTTGCAAATGATGCCAAATGATTGCATTGTCAGTACACAGCAGCATGCTCTCACCCTGATGATAATAGTAAGAATGATGTATATTCAGCGCTATAAATACAGTGATATACTAGATATTAATAAATATAATTCAGAACTCTAAATGCGGTTCAGCAATTGGAATTTTTGTGTGTTTCACTTTTACAACACATTTAGTAATTCAATTCATAATTCTCAGCACTACATTACTATTCTTATTTAGATTACTCTCAGACAATAATAATTCTGTACCACTTTCTGATGTCTAACGTCCCCAGACTTGCTCAATTTGGGAATTGCCTTAGAAATTAGAACATGATCTCAAATTTTAAGGTTTGTAATTGGGACAACCCTCCATGTAAAACGTGTTATAGAAATAAATCTGACTTGACTTGGTTCCTTTCTCAGATTGGGCTTGAAATAGGAAGGTTTGGTTACACCTGACTGACTGGCACCCTGTCCAGGGTGTCCTTTTGCTCGCACCTAGTGCCAGGTTTGGCTCCCAGACCCCCCTGACCAAGATAAGGGGGTAAATGGCATGCTTCAGAAGGTTACAAGAAATGGCAGCAACACAAGTTGACAATTGTGCGACATTAGTAACGTTTCCAGCAGTTGGCTCTTACGGATACGGGACCGAGCATCTTACGTCTGACATTGGGTTAAGGCAGCTTGCCAGAGGCAGGTTTTGAACCCTGGACCTTCAGGTCTATTGCCCAGTACCTTAACTCCTGTGCCAACACAGTCCTACAGTTTGAGTTAAGCACCCATGGCCAAATTAGATGTTGTGTCATGTTTCTAAGGGGATGGCTTAAAGATGACATTTTCCTGTAAAAATTACTGGAAAGCCAAACAAAAGTCTTTCACCATTTATGATGACTGAGCGTTTTTTTTTTCTTTTTGCATGACCTCAGAACGTAATGGTTTGTTATATAATTGCTGTAATTAAGTTTCTTTGCTGTAGAGTTTGCATAACCTCCTGCAGAATATCAATGAAAGAAACCACTGTTTAAATAAATAAATCCTAGTTCAAATTAAATCATCTCTAAGAGGAACGTCAGGCAGCACTAAGGAACTGCTTACACATGATAATGTGCGTTTTATCATGCTAACAAAAGCAGCGGCGGCATGAACGACGATGACGTCGATGTCGACTCACTGATCTTGTTGAAACTTCGCCATGGCGTCTCTCCTGGCCGACGGCCTTGCGCTCCTCTGGCGAGACGTAGCCTGCATGGAGACTCTGGAAGCAGAGGAGGATGGAGTGACTGCGCTTTTTGCTTTTGCCTTTTCTGGCTTGCCTGTGACCTTTTCTTTGGTTTTGGGTGCCTCTTCATTCTCCTTGTCCTTTATTTCTTTCTCTGCTTCCTTTGTGGTTTCTGTCTGCTTCGCTTGCTCCTGTTTCTCCTCTATTGTCTCACTTTTGTCCACTTTTAAAGGTTGAGCTTCACTCTTCTCTTTTCCTTCTTCATCCACATCTGCAGACTCGTCATTGTTCACAACTTCTTCACTCCCAGCTTCATCTGACTGGCTTTCTTCCTTGATTTTTTCACTGCTCTCACTACCTTTTGTCTTCTCCTCCTCCGTCTCAGTCTCATTCTTTCCATCTTTGTTTCCATTGCTCTTACCATCGTTATGCACGCAATCGCTTTTTGACTCTACCTCCCTGTCGACGGCTTCCAGGTCTGGATTTGGCTCTTCCTCGCCGGGTTCTTCACTGGTCTGGCCCTCCTTCTCATCAAATTCCCCCTCATGCTTCAATGGCTCTCTACTCACACTTTGATCCTCATGGGGTTCTCCAGTGGAATCCTGTAAAGCCCACATCACAAAATTACACATGGCAGCACAAAAATATCACAACCTTCCTTGCGTTCTATTTTCAGGGTGTTAAAGAGACAGCAGCCACTGTGCTTAGTTTGTTTTGTTCAGACTAGTTAACATTATCGTGAGGTCAAAACTTCACCTCATTCCCAAAGGGAGCTGTGAAAAATAAAATGTGAAGGAGTGAAAGCGTTATACTCCAGAGTAAGACTTTGAGAAGCAAACTATATTTACATTTAGTCATTTAGCACTATGATTGCCAACCTGGAATTCAAAAGGTGGTGAGGGGGGAGGGGGGTTGTTTCCAGACATCACAATTGATGCATGAGGCTTTGTCTGTTACAAAGTGCTCTGAGTTTGTCAAAATACAATTTACAGGTGTTGAATAAAGTTAAAATAACACACTTTAAAAAGACAAAATATATATACAATTACAAATATATTTAATAAGATCATGCTTGATTTTAGAGTAAACTAAGCATTTGGCGGTCTGGAGAAGAAAAAAGTCCAAATTAAAAAGGAACATCCAACTATTAGTAGAAACTAATGGAAAGGAAACAAAATGTATGTTCATTTTTGTGCTCTGGCAGTGTGTGTGTGTCTGTGTGTGTCTGTGTGTGTTGGGGGGGGGGAGTATTCAGCTTTTCTTAAATACTCATATAGGGTTTCCAAGGGAAAAAAAAGGATTTAGTGGAAATATTTTTTACAACCTTTGCAATTTACAGGTTAAGACACCAACACTGGCAGAGGTGAGATTTGAAACCTGGGTCTTCTGGGTTATAGTCCAGTATTTTAACCACTAAGCCACCAAAGTAATCGGAACCAATATGTTCTATTTATTTTTGTTAATGGCTGTGGTTACCTCTTCCCAGTCAGAAAATGAACAAAACGTATAATTGACCTGGAATACCAACCTTTGGTTCAGGCTTTTTGTTAATTTTTCTGAAATCTCACTTGAGCAGTAGGCTACTTGATTTAATAATATGTTTGCACGGTCTAAGTTTCATTTGCTAAAATCAGACATACCAGGAAGAAAGAAAATCACAGGTCATGCATCATAATCATAACTGGAAAATGACAGAAACCCACCGTGTTCTTCTGTTCGTCTGTTTCACTGGCCATTGCAGAAACCTCCATTTACAGTCAAAAACAAATACTACAAGTTCTCTCAGTGTCTTTCTTTCTTATATTAGTCTTCTATGACTTTTTTTCTCTCCCACCCTCTCTCTCTCTCTCTCTCTCTTTCTCTCTCTCTCTCCCTCTCTCTTACCCGCACTCTTTCTTTCACTGACCTTTAGAACAACACATGCTACAGAAATAGGCAGCGTAGTGCTGGTAATATTGGCTCTGCCAGACCCCAAGCAGCTGCTACTACTGGAAAGCAAGGGGTTGCGCACACACATGCGTGGTGCATCATGGGAATCTCTCTAATCTTCCTCTCCACAATCCGTCCTGCATGCCAGAACCTTTCCATTGCTCTCTGACGACGTTTTAACCCGATGGCGTATGTTTGGGATAACTGTGTACAGGAGGGGAAAAAAAATCCGAACTGAAGCTGTCAAGAGGGAAATAAACCTAAAAATGTGCAATCATTATGGAATCGCATTTCAGAAATGAAAATGAGGGACCTATGGCAGGTCGTTTCTTGCTAACCACAGCTTTGATGGCTCTGGCTTGCCAATGGGATTTAGAAAACCTCAGAAATCTCAGCACTACATCATTGGAGCCTGTTCATCCACACATTCGCAAACTACACGCTTCAGTGCTTGAAGGCCAGTCTCTGTACACCCCCATTTCTATTTACAGTATGTCACCTCCTGATGGTGCACCCTCTCCTCCAGCACAAAGCATATGGGTTTAAAAATAAGTCAGCATCTTTGCAGCCCACCATCATTATCTGTCCATGTCTCCTCCCGCTTCTAACCCTCTGACCCTGTGGCTAAATTGGTGGTATCTTCCGCTTTTCTTTTGCACACTTGTTCCCTCTGACAGGTGCCCCATCGCATATTATCCACCGGCCTAGAGTAAAATTGTATCACTCAAACGTTTATGTTTGATATCTAAGGAGAAGTATTTGTGATTCTACAGATTGTCCTGAAATTGCTGAAAATGAGACGTAAACTGCTTCTGAGATTAATTCAATTCAGTTCAAAATTCAGATTTATGTCTATAGAGCTTTTTACAACGGAGTATTGTCACAAAGCAGCTTTACAGTCTTATAGGATCTTAAAAGGCCAATCCCAAATTGAGCGAGCCTAGGGCAACAGTGGAAAGAAAAAAACTCCCTGAAAGTAGAAGGAAGAAACCCTGGGAGGACCAAGACTCAAAAGTGGACTCGACCTCTATAGGTGGCCCAGATATTAATTAAATAAATACTTTAGAAAGTTTATTAAGTTATAAGATTAAAGGAGTCAAAACTGAGAATTTGCTTTTTAAATGCATACAAGAGCTGGGGAGACCTGTTTAATGACTTCATTTATTCACTTTCAAGACTCCTTCATTTATGTTCTTTCAAGCACTAAAACTTTGTAACCTTAGCCCAGATTAAGATTATTAGCTCAGTAAAATTCAGGTTTCCAGAGAGAAGGAAGAATTAGTTGATCAAGGATACTGCCAAATCACTGGTGGTACGCTAAATAAAATGACCCAGATCAAATAGTGTTTCAAAACATCGTAAATGTTCGGATGAGAAATGGTTCATTCTGTGACTTTTTGTCTTCAGTAAAGTGCTGTTTTGCAAATACGAGCACAAGGTGAGACCGTATTGAGACCTGTACAACTCGAGAGAGGATATGTGAGATTAACAAGGTTTTTTTTAAATCTCAGGATTCACATTAATGCACTTGGAGACTCATGCTGAAGTCATATTTGTCTTTCCATTTGATCTTGTTGTTATCTAGGAGAAACACCATTTTGATTTTTCTTTCCTCTGGGTGGTCACAACTTGACGTTTTCTGTACAGAAGAAGAGGAATCAAAAACAAAGCATCTTTCATTTATTGCTCCAGACCTTTAATCCGTTGTTCATTCTAAAATACAAAACCAAATACATAGCAGAAAAAAATCAAATATTGTCTTAAAGAAGTCCCAATAAACAAGCCTAGAATGAACTTCCTAACTGTAATAAGGATGAAACCTTGGGGAAAACCCAGACTTCAAAGGGACCCGATGTCTTTGTGTAACCTAAAAGCTATATTAATTCCCAAACCAATTTAACTCGCTTCAGTATCAGGAATTAAATAATCAGGATCGAAGTTAGCCTTTCTATGACTGCGAGGAATATGACGTTGACAGAATATTCTCCAGAGATCCCTGGTATGAGCCCTCATTTGGAATATACCTGTTTGGAATATGTTCCTCTCGAGTTTGTGTGGGTTTTCTCTTGGTTTTCTGGTTATCTCCAAAGACATGCATCAGGTGAACTGGTCCCTTTACAGTGCATGTGATCCTTGACATGGCTCAGGAGGCCTGAAATCCGGTTATCAGAATCATATGATAATAAATAATCAGAGTGTATGTAGGGAAATAACTAACTTTAATGTTTATCATTAAGTGTCGACATTTGCGTCCATGGAGCAGCATACTGTATGTAACTTTTCAACGAGGTAACGGATGGTGTAGCAATAATGCCTTACGCTAGAGGGCGTCACACGCCCACTCACGTTTTTTTTATACTATGAACCACATTTCTAATCCGTTTTCTCATAGCATATAATATGAGCAGGAAATAACACAATATTTTCTCATAGCACAAGTCACATCGTTCGTATATTCATATTTGGACCTATGGACCATTTCCTGGTTATACTGTCGCTCTTGGCTGTGTTGAGACTCAGCCGTAAGGTTCATCTGATTGGTTTGTATAATAAATAATCTTTGAATCGGCCCTCTTAATTTGCCTCCAATTTCGGCCCAATAAAACATAATGTATTCATTCATTCATCCATTATCTTCGGCTTAATCAACAAGGGGTCGTGGGCCAGCCGGGACCCACCCGGCAACTCTGGGCGAAAGGGCAGGAACATAGCTAGACGGGGCGCCAATCCATCGTAGGGCACACAGACACGCAGTCACACACTAAGGGCCACTTTAGAGACACCAATTAACCTAACACGCCTAATATTTGGACTGTGGGAGGAAACCAGAGTCCCTGGAGTAAACCCACACGGACACGGGGAGGACATGCAGACTCCATACAGAAAGGACCCAGGCCGATGTTTCATTAAAAATTAAATGATTGGCATTTAATAAGCACTGCATTTAACACTTTGTACAATCTCTGTTTTATGTGTATGTGTATGTATTTGTTCGATGTGAGCTTAACCACACAACCTTGGTCATCAGAACACTGTTATCAGAATGCATCTAATTCTGGAAAGTGCTATATAAATAATAAATAATATTTTGATATTTCCATAATTTCATACGGTTAAAATCTTACCTTGTTACTATACTTTAAAAAAAACAGCCACTTGTAATGATGTCAGTGAAAAATAGTGACTTCTGTTATGGACAGTCTGTTAAGGTTTGGTGTCTCTGTAAAACTCTCACTGTTGTTGATAGGATTCTGAACACTGTGTAGCACAGGCAATTTAGGATGCACCCAAGTCCAGACTTAGGGTTAGTATGAGCTCGTAGATGGGTGATTGTTCAGGGTGTGTGAGAACAAGATCAGCACCACTAAATGTAGTCCCATGTTAGCCTGTGTTGCTCTGTTGAAGCAGAGACAGTCCCGGTTCCCCCCTCTGGTTTGGCCTCTTTGGCTGATCTGGTTCACCGTTCCTTCCTCTTTTCTCTCCAGAGTAAGAGAGATATCATCTGGGTGATGAGGGAGTGGATCAGGACAGTCCAGCCAATCGATGCCTACAGGACGGGGGAAGCCCTTATCAGGGGCGGAGCCTGGGTGGGCAAATTTCCAATAGGAACCTCCCTTGAATAGGTAAAGGGAACCTGATGGGCAGAGAGGCGGAGAAGTGGTCTCAATCAAACAATCACGCACCGTGCATGTGCACGTCAGTCACTGAGGATCTGTGAAAGACATCTCGATGTACTGCCTGCAAAAATGTTCTTAAGCATAGCACCGTAACTCACCGTTATCTCCTGTGATAATCCCATTTACTCCTCCTTCAATGAGCTCCGTCCACACCTCACTCTCTTCCTCCTTTCTCTCTTCTCCGGATCTCCACACCACTCCTTCGTCAGCATTCCAGTGCAGGCCTTGCCTCTCCTCATCCGATCCAGCAGGACTCAGAACAGACAGCGGCTGGGGAAAGCCATCCTGGAGAGACAAGTCCTTAAACAGCCAAACCTGAGATCCTGGGAAATGGGGGGAATAAGTCAATCCTTTTTATTAGGATCCTATAGAAACACAATAGTTTACGAAGTGAAAAATGAGAGTCTATTAAATGTCAGTTAGAGCAACTGTAGGTAAGGGAAACTAGAAAAGAAGCTCCAGAGTTATTATCATTCCTGGCAAAGGATGGTTTAAAGGCGGTGATGAACTATAACTACTGGAGCTAGGTATTCAGGTCAGGGTATAAAAAATAAATACATAAACACATATAATCTAGATCTCAGTGCTGGTTTGTAGCAGAAGATGTTCAGTTATTACAGCGATATGGTGAGGCGTGTCGAGCACTAGGCTACGATGTGAGACTGACCGCTGATAAAGAGGATGGCATGATCATCATGCTTTTCCAGAACAGCCCTCAGTGGGGGCAGAGACGGGGGCAGAGCGGCCCAGAGTCTGCGCACAGACACGGCTCTCTGAGAAACCAGACCACCTCTGTTCACCCTCCACATACTCTGACCTGTGAAGAGCTTGCAGTTACAAAGAGTCGTACAGATAATAACAAATGTACTTCAAAGCAATTCATGCTTCCTGTGTGGCACTATGTACTCACATAATAATTATATATATATATATTAGGAGGGTTCACTGTTCCTCCCCACTATTAGGACCTGACCACAGGTCACTGTTGTGGTGGTCTAAGCAACAAATGCAAATAAACAAATGCAGCCATATTGTAAAGGTGTGGCAATGCTATAAATATGCTGTTTTACCCCCTTTCATCTGGGTAAAGGTCACTGAGGTGCATCCCGGTCAAGGGATTCTGTTCTAGCATTCCAATTTAAATTACTTTTGGAATCTAGACCCCTTAATTCAGTGGGTGTACTCAGAGGTACTCACTGGAGAGGGCATCAGCCCATTTCAGGGTTCTGTAAACACAGCACAAAGCCTTCACTTTGCAAGCCCTACCCAGGTTTCGAACCCATGGCCCTTCGGGGCTACACTATAAAGCAACTGGCTCCTGACCACTGGCTCTGGAGCTTTTAGATTTTAGGCAAAATAACGTAATGTCTACTGTAAAATGCGAAATATTCTGTTGTCAGTTAATAACTGGCTGTGGGACTGTTGTAGCCTAGCGGTTAAGGTACCAGACCAGAAGATCTAGAGTTCAAATCCCACCCTTGCCAAGCTGGTCGCTGAACAAGGTGCTTAACTGTCGATTTCTTGACTTGATTGTATGAGTTGTAAGTCTATACTGTACACCTAGTGTGGAAAATATGAGCAGCAGAATCAGGTAAATATAGAAATAATTTTGACAGTCACAGTTACTAAAGCCTGTACTAACTTTATTACAGCAAACTGTACCTTTAAAGAAAAACATCTCTCCTCGGATTTTAGCAACCGCATCAAAAGTGATGTTGCACCGATCCACAGGGGGGCTGTGTTAGAGGAGAAAACAGGAGGAAATTAGCATAGAGATCCAATCAATAATCATAATGATTAAATTAGTGGATAAGTCGTAAGGACTATAAATTCTTTGTCTATTGTGGTATAATAATTTAGTGATTCGGTGTCAGGGCCAGTTAGCCCCTCAGATATTGAGATTCGTCGTTCAGTTTGTGCTTTAAGTTCTGTTTGGAAGCGACCCCAGGAACTGTGGCACATGTGGTTAGCACAGATCCCAATTTCAGACTCCGCCCTGCATAGAAATTGCGCGTTCTCCTCATGTCCTAAGTTCCAAACACATCTTTAAGGTTAATTGGTTCACCAAGTGGCCTATGAGTGAGTAGTGTGTTTAGGGTTAACTCTTTCAGTATTATTTCCATCCTTAAATGTGGCATATTTCTGCATGTGTATATTTTATTTATTCAAAATAGTCATTCATCTGTTCGTGATCAAACCTGCTTAATCCAATTTGGGGTCACTGGGAGTAACCGGCAGCACAGGGCGCAAGGAAGGAACCAATTTGAAACGGCACAAAAACATGCGCAAGCACACTCATTCACACTGAAAGACTTTAGAGATGCCAGGTGACCTGACACATGTCTCCGGAGGGATGAGGGAAGAAAGTGGAGAACCCAGACAAAACATCCAGACTTGCCAGGGAGAACATGCAAACTCCGCACAGACCAAGTTTGGAGGTATGGAACCAGGGATCTCCTGAATTATGCATAATAATTATGCATATTTTTACTCTAATTCATTGATCATTTCAAATCATGACATAACTTTAATCATGAGAAAACAAAAGCAAAATAACATATGACAGATTTTTACATGTTTTTTCATCATACCCATCCATGTGCCTGTTTAGGCGTGTCATTCTGTGTCTCTCTCTGTGTCGATGTTTCTGCTGAGCATCGGAAGCAGTTTGAGGACTGTCTGTCTGCAGCTGGTCACCCCTCTTCCCTAAACAAAACACATACACCGCATTCAGAGGACTTAAAGACTATGCAATAAAGCTTGGCTTCCCCAAAGTGTTTACCACAGTGTCAATACAATTAAATAGTATTATAGATGAATGATCAGACATCTCTTTCTGTGCTGTGCGTTCGTTAAACTCAAACTCAGAATCTGCTTCTCAGAATCACCCACTGATGCTTGTGTGCCTGTGATATTGTTCCTGCTGCTGTTGTGGAAGAGTAAATCCCTGTAGCTTAGAAAAGCAGATGTAATACCTCATATACATGTCCTGTATTCCTTGGCTGTAATCCAATAAAAATAAATAATTATATATATATTCTAATGGTGGCCTAAGACTTTTGCACAGTACTGAAGGCTTGGGTGGATGGATAGCGGGTTATATGCATAAATGGAAGCATAGGGCAGATGGATGAGCAGACAGCCGACAGACTGACAGACCGACAGACAGACAGACCGACAGACAGACAGACCGACAGGCAGACAGGCAGACAGGCAGACAGACAGCAGACAGGCAGACAGGCAGACAGGCAGACAGACCGACAGACAGACATACCGACAGACAGACATACCGACAGACAGACCAACAGACAGCAGACAGGCAGACAGACCGACAGACAGACCGACAGACCAACAGACAGACCAACAGACAGACAGACCGACAGACAGACCGACAGACAGACAGACAGACCGACAGACAGACCGACAGACAGACAGACCGACAGACAGACAGACCGACAGACAGACAGACCGACAGACAGACAGACAGACAGACAGACAGACAGACAGACAGACAGACAGAC